>JAZGTK010019687.1:0-11289 GCA_036877625.1 Ambastaia sidthimunki
TTGGGTTACTCAGTCACAGTAAAACTGGAAAGGCTGTAATGGCCTCACATTCAACTATACCTGCCTGGCTGGAGGCGAGTGTTATATTGTGGGGTCTGTGTGCGCCTGAGAGTTGTGAATCTCTGTTTTACAACCTGCCCTAACACACACAAGATTACACTTGAGTACACAAGCTTTATAATTTACCGGTCTTTCATTTACAAACTGTTTTAAACTACTATCGCAATTATGATTGTTTGATCCAAAATACAATTCAACTTATTACAACTTGTGCATAATCACTTTTATCATAACTGTGCATGCCAAACAAAAGACTTATAAGTGTTTATTGTAAAAGTTTATTGTTAAATGTTCCATTGCAGAATCTAGGAATTCTCAGGTAGTTTTGCTTTAGGATCTAGATTTTATTTTGGACATAGAAATTGCTTATTGTACAAAAGTAAGCAAAATATCCTTAAAACAAAAATTAATTTGCACCAAAACACTGTTTGTTGATCGCACTGTTTGTTTGATCGTCTTCAATGTAACAAAATAACAAGATAAAGTTTCTTACTTTCAAAAGTTATTATGCTGTAATATGGTTAGTTGCATATTGCAATTTAGCTCATATTAAGTATTGCTTTCCAGAGTTTCCATTATTGCTTCTTCTAACTGTTAGTAATAAAGTATAAGGGATTGTATACTTCTGTTCCAAAGGGAAGAAATATTCTGTCTAAATTCAGCATACTAACGTCAGCAGTACTGTGATGGGGCTCTTATACTCCAATTATCTGTTTAATCAGTGTGCTGTCTCTCTTAGTGCCTAGCGCCCCCTAGTGATGATCAAAATATGCATTCTGGCAAACTGTTGATTGAACTATTTCAAAACCAAAGAACGATGTTACTATTTTTGGGAGAATGCAGCCTAATATTTGACTTGTATTTAATGTAGTATTCAAAAGACATGATTTTGTGAAAAATAAGAGATTTAAACCAGTCTTGAGAACCAGGCCAATTTCTATTTAATCCCTTTTTTGTAAACTGTTTAATCCTATTATGTTCCAAGAACATTCTTTAGTCATTGTTAGTGACAGTCTCAAGAATGGTCCACAAGCTGAATATGGACTAATTATAATAGCAGTGTCTTAACAAACTGAACTGTTTCCCACTGCAGCTTTTCTCAGGATAATGCACCTCTCACTGATTTAAATGGGTGAACAGGGTTCCTCAAAATGTTGCATCTTACATGTGTTCTCAACAATGAACAACAGGAACTGTTTGAGCCACTAGCACGTCATTGCAACAAGTTTGCTAAACTCATTCTCATGTCCTTCCTTCCAGGTGAGCAATTTTGTTTTGACCAATGCAATATAAATTACACTGCTATCAACTGGATTATTTGCACTATGTTGAACTGGTCTGTGGTGTATTTTAGGATTCTTGCTTCAAACATGAGAATATGTGGATCATACCAATTTTATCTTTGTTAGAACAAGTCAAATTATCTGAACTGTAGTTAGTAATTAGTAATAAATTAATTGGATACATTGTTTTGAATACAGGATTCTAGACCATTGAGGTGAAGAAACTAAACCATCTGTATTCTGACCTTAATAAATATTTTATGAATAATATGCAATAAAAAACAAAAACATTTTGTTTTTCAGGAGCTGATTAACTACATGTCAAAATGCAACATGCTCTTCCACTATGACTGGATCAGCATTTCTCTGGTGTACACACAGGTGAAGCATCACTAACAAAATACTTGCTTATCAGTTATTGTATTGTATATTGGGTGTTGTGGCGACAGTTTCTTAAACCTGAGAATCGTGAGGAGCACAGTGTTACTCTGCTGGAGTTTCTCTATGTTGGTTTGTTAAAGGTACTGTATGATGGGTAGCAAACAAAGGGCATATTTAGTTCTACAGACTGGTGTAATTTATAGGTAATACTGAGGGTGCAACATGTTCTTGAAGACAGAACTTAATCCATTTGGGCAAAATGATGATTATGAAAACCAAGCACTTCATAGATCAATACATTCAGGTCAGTACATTGATACTCAATACCCATTTTAAATGACTTACATTTATTTAAAACAGCTTATGGATACATTGTTTTTTATCTAGGTTTATTTGCTAGCATTAAATCTCTTAAGGACAAATACTGAGTGGATAAGGGTCCCTCATATCCTGCCACTATATGAAGCCCATCTCTATGCATGATGAGGTAAAATGCACATTTATAATTTCATTTGACAATAGTCGATTTCAAAGTCTGGATGTAATAATGGCAATGTCATAACAGGTGTTTTTTATAAACCTGGACTTAACATTTAATACACATCTCATTCATGTAAATTCATTGACCACACAACTACAGAATAAAAAATATCAGTTGATTATTTTTAACAGCAGCAAACTGTTTCTCAGTTCTACTGATCTTTGTGATGTACTGACCTTGGTAATAATAGTGTTGGTGAGATAGGTACAGAGCACATACAGGCAACATAAAACCTGTCAGTCTTCAGATCAGGGTGTTTTACTGTTATAAGATCCACTTTGAAATCTTATTTGCTAACATTACTGACTGTAATTTCTAAGATATTAAAGGATAAAAATTAGGAATCTATACAAACCCCCAAAACACCAATGCCTGGCATTAATGTGTGGCCAGCTACACACAAACCAAAAAATAATGAATTTTAACTCCAATTGCATTTTTATATTAGGGTTGTCAATAGATTTTTTTATACAGATTAAAGCCAAGCCTAACAGTAACATTTTCTTCTAAATTTAGACCATTTATTTTCTCTTAAGGTTTGTGAACACTGTACATGTGAACACTGTACATAGACACTTGTATGATTTTTGAACAGAATGATTTGCAGATGTATACAAGTATTGCAATGACACTGGAAAAAAACAGGGCCCTACAACACTTGTAATTACTCTAGGAGGTTATAACCAGTTAATGCAGTACAAGAACACTCTGCTTAACCTTCTCAATCCTCCAAGTATTATCAAACAAAAGATAGTGTTCATGAAGAAAAACCCATGATCATCACACTGGAGAGAAACTAATCTTTGACAACAAATGAAATGAAGACATGACATGCTGAATTGGGGTATTTTCTTTAATGGTCTATCAAAGAGCGCTGTACATTTATTTGCCTTTCTTGGCCTTAATTTTCCTCAGGTAGAACTCAAGTTCTTTGCCTTCGATGATGTAGCCATCAGCCCTACCACACTGTCCTGGTCTGGAGGCAATGCAAGCTGGGGAGAAACAAAACAAACATTAAACATTTAAAACTAGGCAAACATTGCAGGCAGCATTTGGGACTGTATCAGAAGTTTTATAATTCAGCACTGTGGTATCAGTAGCAGAACTGGTTGAAAGTTTCATCATTTCACATTAATAACATTAAGACCTTACAAAAAGACTTACCAAGCAGTTTTCCTTGCTGGAACTGGTCTTCCAACAGAGGACTGATTTTACCGTTCTTTCTGCGCTCATCAAACTTCTTCTGGACCTTTTTGGACCTCTTCTTGTTCAGAATATCCTCTTCCTCAGGGGTCTACATTAACAAAAACAATTAGCAGTTACAAACCTCATTAACGCACAATTTTTGCATGAAGTGCGTTACATAGGTTTTATATTTTAAGTCTTTCTCAGAGTCTTAAACTGCATCACTTTCATTCAGTAGCAGAACTGGACAATGTTATCGTCAAAGAAAGACCAACATAAGCGCTGTAAATCCGAATTAAACTTACCAGCTTGGCACCCTTCTTCCTCCCGAGCGGGATAGCGTAGTGAGACTCATACCACTGTCTGAAGGGAGCGCTGTCCACAAGAACCACACAGTTCTTCACCAGGGTCTTGGTTCTCACAAGCTCATTGTTTGAGGCATTGTAGACCACATCAATGATCCTGGTCTTGCGAGTAGAGCCTGTAAACATTCACAATACATTTGTAACGGGAATGAAAGTTCACAAGCTCAGCTGATCAAGTCAAACATGTATTTTCTCAGAGTTGGAACATAGAGATATCCATCAAAAACTTTCAGTAGCAGAACTGGACAGATTTTCTTCATTGAAAAATTGACATGTGATTTGCATAAACAACAGTGCTTTTAAAAACGCTTACATTCTGAGCCCCATGAAAAGTTGCCCACATCCAGCCTCAGGGCTCTGTATTTTTTGTTTCCACCACGGACCCTTACTGTGTGGATGCGGCGAGCTCCAATCTACAGCGAGCCACAAAACATTACACTATTACAAACACATACAACAAACCCATCTAGACCAATTGACAACGACCATGTGTCAGTGTAACTATGACTAATCCTAACATTGGAAGGTCAAAGACTTTGACCAAAACGGTCAAAAATGACCAACCTAAGGACATGTTTACATCACTCACATCGCCAAGCAGTAAATGATTTTTTAAATAGTTACACGTGGTTACAGCTACCTTGGTGTTTGCAGGAGGACGTCCGAGTTCATATTTCCTTTTCTTGTGGACAGGCTTACGTTTGCCACCGGTCTTACGGCGTTTGTGCCAGTTATCCCTTGAGATACCTGTAGTATATTGAGAAATACGTGTGAACACCACATTTGAACGAACAGTGCATGCATATCCACCGTACACTGAGTGTTCAGTTCTCCAAGGTGTTTATCCGCATAATGAAATCGGATTCCGCAATTGGATTCATCATGTACACTCAAGTTTATGGTGTAAATCACATTAAAGCAACATTTTTATGCACTTTAGCAAAAAGCTAATTTTACCTTATATACGTATTTTGCGCCTCCGCTAACATTGTTCACACACATTCGCATCATCGGTAAGAGGAAATATTAAACCAATGGTTTGTGAAGACTGACAAATCATCCAAATTCAAGTCTTAAGTCAATGTTACTCTCAGCCATCCAGTGGTTGACACATGCGTGCGCTTTATGTTTAGCACGTCATGCTAACGCATTTATTCTCTACAATACTTTGCCAAACACCAACACACCTTTATCTGGGAATATCTATACAAAACGCCCAACTCCCTTGTCCTAATCCGGTGAACATCTACATCATTATCTACACTCTAAACGTCGCTTAACAGAACTGTATCCCATGAGCGCAGCCATCTTGAGATATGTCTCCAATGATTTCGCTAAGTATTTTCCCCAAACTGACTTCAAAAGACACTAAACGTTGCAATTTAAAACTACACCGCTTATAAACTACCTCTGCGATTTACCACAGAACAAGTTTAATCAAAGACTTCATCAGATAGTGAAGATGAGGACGGATTGTTCCAGCAATCAGATTCTAAAAACACGTACCCATTCTCAGGCGCCGGTTAGAAAGAGGAATCGCAAAGGATCATGGGCGGGTTTCAAGCAACACCATATCGCGAGAATTTGCGAGAGTAGGGCTTCGCTATGCAGTTCATGGGACACAGAACACACATTTACAATACAGTACACATTTTTGATTTCTCACTAATCTTACACAGCCAAGGTCACAGAACACAATAGGAATGAGCAGTTTTAGAAGCTAATAGTGCAGGACTAAGAAATTAATTGTTAATTAACATAGGTTTATTAAACTTTAGGTCCACCCTAACAAAGGTTAACAAAAGAAAGCGTAAATCAAGTGTAAAGTGTAAATCAATAGAAAATGGCCTAAAATAGTTCATAACATGTTTAATTAGCCAAAGCGTTAACAAATATCACTGTATAATCCAAAGCTGTGCTTGCTTATTTGGTTGTAGGTGCACAGCTCCAATTTAAGTTCTGCTATACCTTGAATAATGATTATTTTCAGACTTTTTTGATGTATTTATTTACCATCCTAAATCAATTTTTACAAAATTTCTTTCCACAAACTTTGAAAAAACAGAAAACCAAGGTCAATTTATATATATTTTATTTATACTGTACAGCTGTAATTGGCAATAAAGTAGACATAGTAATGTGCACGGTGCTGAAGGCTACAAATCCCGGAGTAAAATTTGTAAACATGGAAAATCAGGTCACTCCTCCCAAGGACTCATGTCTGTGTCGATGGCCACACAGTTATATGCAGCATAGCGAAGCTTCTCTTCACAAACTTTAGCACTGTGGATTGAGGTTACACATGTATAATACAGCCAACCATGTATTGACATTTAATTCAGTGTGAGCAAACTCATATATTATTTTGTATAAACAAACCTTGGGTATTTGGGTAGATAAAGGGTGCTGGAACACGTGGAAGATTGAGGAAGCGCATCTGTGATTTCAGACCTAGACAAAAATGTATATGCAGCTGTTCATTGTTTACGTAGGCCATAAGCCAAAAAATTATTGTCTTTTATATATTATTTGCTATTCACATGACACTTATTTTACTTACCCTTGTTTGTCTGGAAATATGTAGATTGGAGCAGGAAGACGACTTCTGCCAGTCACAAATCTCAAAAACCTGCTACGATCCTCTGAAAACAGTGAAAATATATCAACACGAGGAGAAAAGTCATTATTTTAAAGATTACTAGAAAAAAGTCTTTTCATGTAAATTGAACCCAACTCACCATTGGTAAAGTTCATCAAGGCTTCCCATAAATATTGTACTCTGACATCTGTTTGTTCTAAATCTTCAAAACGTGCTGATTAAAAAAGAAAATTAAGATTTAGATTAAAATTAAGCATGAATTCTTTACAGAATTGTTTGAATGCAAGAAATAGAAATACTTGCCATGTCTTTTCTCAATCAAACTTAATGTTTAAACTCAGTTACATTATTGATATTTCTGTAGTTTAACAATTTTTTTGTTTTGTTTCAGGTCATCACATGATGTCCAATGTAACCGATTGATGTCCAATCCTAATCGTAAAACAAAAACAAAAGTGTTCTACAGAATAATATTAACCACTACTCGGTTCAGTACCTACAAGAATACATGCTGAAAAAGAGATTGTCAACTACAAATGCCTGTATCAGCTGGTGTGTGACTCACTGAGGCGTTTAAGGGCCTCCACTGTGATCTCTGGGTCTCCACACACTTTCTTCTCCACTTCCTGCCATGTCAAGAGATCAAGCACAGCCTGTGGCACCACCCTCAGTAGTCCAGTTTGCATGGCTGCTATCTGTAGTGCAGAAATGCAGGCGTGGTTAAATATGGGATAAACAGGAAAATACCAACTTGGTTTGTGCTAATAAAAAAAATGTTAATCTTAAAAAGTGTTGCTATTAGCATGCTGTTTTTCTGCTAATTCGCAACATAATAGTTACTCATGACAAAACAGATGTTTTGAGACTCCATGTAGCAATACCTGTTCTCTGCTCTCTTGAAGTCTTGCTTTCTGTACCAGGCGTATGAACTCCATGCGATCTTCATACTGAACCACCATTCCACTGCCTCCTGGAATCAGCTCCACCAGCCGCCCATCACTCAGGGGTGTGGTGTAGACAAGTTCCTGACCAAACTTAAAGTCAAATGTCTCCTTGTCCATATGCTCCATAGCCTCCAACAGCTTCACCTGATGAATTACATCGATCATGTTCCATCACACACCATGTTGGACAAAAAAGCAGTCAGCACCAACATGGAACAAAGACACTAGGAATGTTCCAGAACTGAGAGCTTCTTACCAGAACTGAGTCTACAGCAGGAAAGTCTTTACCCCAGCTGACATCTTCTCCAATTAGCTGCTTCCACACCAGCCCTGGCAAAGCCAAAACCTGAAGGATAAATATTATGAGACTCCACCTCATGTAATACTAACATTAAATGAATCCGATGGCACTGTTACAATTACACAGCAAGAAATACTGACCAAAAAGTCTTTCCCACGAAGAGCTGCACCCATAAGTTGCCCAATCCATTCAAACTTAAGGAATTCCCGGCATGAAGGATTTGGAACGTAAAAGTCTCTAGCTTCTCCTGCTCCCTAAAACATATACAATATATATATATATACATCCTATAAACACATATACATAAAATCAATCTCTTTACAATATCATTATAGAAAAACAGGTTGGTCTGAGACAAAGGCAGCCAACAGAACAGGTCAAGGTGTATAACAAATAAATCCAGTACCTGGTTAGAGGTTCGAGTGAAGAATGGAAGAGGCATGGAACATTCTGATGAGCTGGGACAAAGCTCTTCAGACATGTCCGCCAGGCTGTCTCGAAATCCACCCCCTACAAGAGAAACATTACAGGTGAGAACTGGATACCATTTTTTCCATACAGATTTGTTAACTACTGGGATGTGGGGAAGCCTGTCACTATTTGACCTTGATCAATGATGCCTTCTGCAATAAATTTACACTCCCACCACTGGTCATATCGCGAAGGCCACCTGGATCAAAGCAAAGATCCATTTTATCAATGTCTGTATTAAGTTCTACAGAGTAATAATTAAACAAGTAACACTACAAAAAAACACACTTATTTTACCTGTAATCCAGAGTCTTTTCATACTTGTCAGATGGCTTTAAACCCTCATACACCTACAGGATATAATAGCAAAGAGTATTTACTGTAGATTTTATCCTCTGAAATTAAATAATAGAAAAGACAGAAACGAAGTCAAGAAAATTAATTGATAATAGAAAAATTCAAAATGAAATACCTGAGTGAAGACAGCGTTTTTGCATGTGGGGTCCAGAGTGGGGTTGTCACGGTGCTCCATAGCAAGGCGCCGATTTATGTAAAGGCGGGGCATGAAGTTAGGCTTACTGGTCTCAGAGTCTTTCAGGCACTGGGTGATGAGGGCAGAGCGGCGCTTTGACAACAATAAGAACTGCTTTATGCTCTAATGGGGAAGCATAGGGTTTGAGAAAACCAAAACATTTAGAGAATTTGCCACATGCTCCTGGCATATAAGCATAATGAGATGATGCATTTAATGTTAGTGTTCAAAACACAGTAAATAATGTAGATCAATAATAAGAACTTTAAAAAATCTTGAAAAATAGAACAATTTGTTAAATGAACATAAGATGAAACACAAACTAGAGTAAATGTCAGTAACTACTAAGGGTATATGTTGACTGGCACAAGACAAACCTTACCTAACCAAGAATACTAACTTTGATCTGATTGAATGTTCCAAGGCTGTAGTCCCATGCAGGAACCATATGAGGCAACAGACTGTCCAAAAGTGTGATGAACCTACAGAAACAAAGACAACAGCGAGAGGAACCATGGCTGTACTGGAAGCAGTCTGGAGGCAAGCATTCAAATGGTTTCTTCCTAAACCAATGATGAAGATTCTACTTGAGAGCGCTACCTTTGAATGACGAGTGCACGTCGATAGAGGACATCAGGGGGCGTGCCCTCCAGTCTTGGGTAGCGCACTAGGTTGGGAGACTGAAACACTTCTGCGTTCAAACCCAGGTCACGCTCGCAAGACGATTTAATCTTTAGACCTCTGATCCGTACATCAATTCCCTCATCTACAGTCAAGCATAAGTATAAAAAAAAAAACTTGAGACCTGGTGACTGTTCTTAAGCTTAACTTTCTCTCTTTGACTTGAAACACGTCATGTTCAAATTAACTATACCTCTACATTCTTCAATCCTGATCTCGATAACAGGCAAGTGTGATGTCATATCCTCCAGAACGCAGATCTCTCCTATTAAATTGCTGTGAGAAAAAATAATAATTGCAAAACTGGTTAGTTCTGAGACAAGATGTGATCAAAATGTTTTTTTAATGCTATACAATTCATACTTTTAAGTGTAGATTGTGTGGAGCATAGTTAAGTGTCCAAATACACTTCAGGGCCACTGTATATCTGTAGTGTGGAACTTACTCATCTATTGCTACATCACTGTACTTCTTAAGGTTTTCCCCTTCTCCACCATACACAGTCACTCTCTTAGGCATGTAGTTATCATCTGTTGAATCCACTGTTAATATCAGTTTGCTAAAGAAGGAAAAATAAACACTGAAACACTAAAAGAAGAATGTGGAAATCCAGCATTCAGCAAGAAAATAATTGCAATAGTCATAAACAGATTGTTGGAGATGTCCTTACTTGACCACAGTGCCTCTCTTCATGTGCAGACGGATCCAGTGCTGTCCCTGCATGCCATCACTTTCCCAGTATGTCTCAGTGTCTCCATCTGTCAGGCAGCTTGCTCCACCAGCTTGGTCCTCCTTTAAACATCAAAACTCACTTAGGTCTACTTGTCCAGAACATCTGATATGTTGAAATCTCTCTGCTCTTTGTTAAGGTAAATGAAACATTCTACACACAAGTATATGGACACAGATGCATCTTAGTTTGCAAGCTTTATTTTAGGTGTTGTTGAACTCGGAGCATGTCAAACCACAATTATTAACACGGTGAAAGTATGCACTGCTGGAAATTGTGGTGGCTAGTTACTAAACCGATAGTCTCCTCCTTTTGGTTTTGAAGGAGCTAATATGTATTAGCCTCAACTAAAGCTGATATGTATTGAACATACTGCAACAACAATGCACACACATTTGAAGGTTAGTCTATTGCTAGGTACTTAGGTTTGTTACCACCTTAAGTATGTTTAACATGACCGCATACTTGCATTGGCGGAGCTTTAACATCTGTTTGTGTACTTGCATGAAGTATGTTTTTGGCCAGAAATAGCATGCTTGTTACCGAACTAGAGGACACATCAATGCTGGTCACACATTGTTTCACACTGCCAAGATTTTCATCTTCCTTTCCAATGTGGTCATAGAAGTAGTGAACAAGGTCCTCATCACATTCAAATGTCCATGTTGGAGGTATAATCCTGGAAGACAGAGTGTGTTCACTTTAAATGCATACCATTTATAACAGGGTTATCTAACCATAGCAGGACTGCCCTAAACCTACGAAAGACATGATTCTTAATCTGGAGGGCTGATGTGAAATTTTGTTTTTGGATCTGATGAAAGCTCTTACCTCAGTTTCTGAACAGCAGCCTGATCTGGATCTGCCACCTTGGGTTTGGCACCCAAATGTAAAGAGTGTTCCACATCCAACACCTGCTCCCATCTACCCAAGCCAAACAATAAAGATCATTTTATTAGCACAAATGATGGTACTTCATATCCGACAAAACATTAGAACTGTGCAGCCATTTCTAATTATCCATCTATTGTGTTAATCTAAGTGAACAATTCAGAACTGAACTGTTACTAAACAGAATAGATCACAAACGTTTTTAGCCTTCTAATGGCAGCGTATACTGCCATATGGCAGTGTATCAGGTGGGGAATCACAAAGGTAGAAACCTGCTACAAGGCTTGTGGTCATAGCCAAACAGCTGCTGTTGTCGGCTAATGGT
>JAZGTK010019688.1:0-11289 GCA_036877625.1 Ambastaia sidthimunki
CAAGTAATGTCATAGGAGTGAGGTAAACAAGTAATGTCATAGGAGTGAGGTAAGCAAGTAATGTCACAGTTTCAGTAGTTGCTTCACTGACGCTGGCATGCTCACAAAAACGACTTGACTAAAACTGTATTCGAGAACTAATAAGATCTTTAAAAGCAGCAAAAACATCCTTCTCATGGCTCAGGGAGATACTCAGTATGGCCTCCTCAAAACAAACCGAACAGATGACAGTTATTCCTCATAGCATTGTGCTCATACCACAAAATCGAGCCAGATGTCTCCGGGCTGAGAAGCAGGTGGGCCGGGGCTGCTGCGCCACCCCGTGTTGGCACTGCTTCAAACCTGCTGGGTATAACCTTTAATTTGCATGCTTTTTCCTGGCATGTGGGCAAGGGGTGCCATCTGCCTGGGCCACGAGAGGACCCCGCCATGTGTGTGTTAGTATGTTTATGCAGGGGGCTGGAAGGATGGGCATTGGAGCAGCCCAGACCGCAGCACAAGACCATACTGGTGGCCTGTCACTTCTGCCCAGCAGAATTCTCCTCCTGGCCCCATATGGTCTGTCCATGTGGACACACACTCATCATACACACACAAACACAGGGATACACCATTATGCCTGGAAATATACATGCCTGTGCTCTGAAAACAGAGTACACAGACATACAGTGAAGCTCATAATAACATAGTCACATAGTCTTGACCTTGTAATGATGGGAAAGCCCTGCTAGATCAGATAGAGAGAGAGAGAGAGAGAGAGAGAGAGAGAGAGAGGGAGGGAGGGAGAGAGAGAGAGCAACACAGGACAAGTAGTCCACAAGAGGTGAATCTTATCAATTCTGTCATAAAATACATAAATTACATTTTTTGTGATATTTTGTGATATTTTTTGTGATATTGTTTAGTTGTTATTATTTTGGGGCAATTATCATATTAGTCACCCACCAAATCCTATAAAATGTCCAGACATTTTACTATTGTATTTTTCTATTACTTTTAAAGATAATTCCAATTGCTGTAATACAGTATTTCTCCTTCAATAAAACAATAATAAATAATATTGATTTTTAAATCAGCATAAATTAAGGACAGTGCAATTTACAGTTTAAGCTGTTTTACATTATTATGGTTTGCCATTAATGAATATATTACATAATTTAATATATAATATATTATAATTAAAAATAATTTCAGAAGAAATTTCACTGGGCTATTTTCTTGTCAGGTTTCGTATAGGAAGGTTCGTTTAACCAAAATATTCCATAAAAGGCGGGTCATGTGCAGAACCATATGTTTTTTGTAAATAATGGAATGATGGAAATTTACGGAATTCTGCAGCTTTCTGTGGAGTTACGCCACAGAAAAGATTCCACGCAGACCCAGCTGATACGCTACTTCACAGCAGTCACTCAGTACTATCACACACAGCCAAGTTATCTGAGTTAACAGCCATCCACACCTCCCAGATCTGTCTTATACTGTGAACAACTTTTATGCAGTGTCTGCTGCCTGTCTGGCCCAGACATTATTAATCAAACTCAGCACACACCACATAACCAACCATAATAACAACTTCCATTTTTACTCTGCAAGTGACTCTAAATTACTCTAAATTTACTGATGATATCTCCAGGACACCAGACAATATTGAAACGATATAATCAGCATGTAAAGCAAAATATAGGCCTCTGGTTATAAGGTCTTTGATTTGACCGAATGTCTTGTTTGTCTTCTCTAAATAAAGTGGATTGTACTGTTGACAAGATCTGTCATTGGTGGCTTGGGTAGTTGTCATATACAGTAGTGATGTTTTTATCTAAAGTGACTTATACTACAATAATGGCTGTCGTCATCGTCAGTCCATTAGCATGTTATGATATGTGACAAAATGCAGACTTAATGAGTGTAAACAGCACTGGTTTCAGGCATGAGAAGCATGTTGTTTTGTACTGAAACATGCTGCCGAGCGAGCAGCATTTGGGCAGAGTGCCACTGCTCCAGGTGGGAAGCAGCTAATCGCTAAGGTGATTCCATAACAATCCTCCCTCCTCCCTGCCTCCAAATATACATTTCATTCATTCAAAACAGTTTGTTTTCCACGTGATCTAGCCAAATGTCTAAACAATCTAAACAATATTGTGTTCATACAGTTTCACCAGCTGAAGACTGTCACACCCATTACACCTTGAATAATATAATTAAAGGAACAGTTTACCCACAAATGACAAATCTGTCACTGTTTATACACATGCTTAAGAAGCTTTAACATCCACAAAATCATTCTTTTGCACAAAAGGTTCTTTGTGAAAAATAAAGGTTCTACAGACTATTAAAATGTATAAAAGAAATGGTTCTTTTAAAAACCTTTGACTGAATGTTCTTCTGGGGCACTATAAATGGTTAAGCACCATTATTTATAAAAGTCATAAGCACATTATTGCATATAGAATGTTGATGCATTTAACACTTCGTTAAATGTAGTAAAGAGCAACTGTAGCATCCTGCCTAAAATCTTTTGTGTTTAATAGAAAAATAAATCAGACAGCAAAATGATGGTAGTACTTTCATTTTTGGAGGAGTGAACCGGTCCTCTAATATCTGATATCAAAATCAGAATTGCACAGCTCAAAATGTGAAATGCTAATTTGATTTAATAGGTACATCTTATTCAACTATAAAACCACAGGTAAAATAATCAATTCATTCCACAGCATCGCTCAACACACAAAGGAATTCATTGTATGAGATGCCACACAAAAATAACTCGGGTTCGACAATGCAACGGGAAAATTGCGCTAGTTTTGCAAACAACAGTATCAAGTTAAAATCTTCCACATTCTTTTTCTTCTTCTGCTCCTTGGAGACCACGAAAGTGAAAGGAGGGAGAGAAAAAAAGAGGAGCGCAGACAGGGACCCGCTGCGCGATGCATCACAGCATCTCATCATTGGGCTAATTATGATGAGTATTCTCCCTGCAGGCGCGAGGCTGTGGAAATGTAGAGGCTTTGTTCTCCCACATCCTGATGGAGCTGATGGGGCATGGCACGACGTAGATGAGCAGCCCCCCAAATGTGTGCCGCCACCAGACTCCCCACACGCAGGGATAGACGTTATCACGCGTGCATGCACACGCACACACGCATTAACACTCAGCAGAACATTGTGCACAACAACAAAAATAGCACCCAAACATAAAACTCAAAAACAAAGCATGAGAAAAGCTTTGCTGCTACATGCTACAAACATCTAAATAAAAAACCTATTCAGTTTAAACATTAGAGGTGTGTATTAATACAAATACACATGCTGCCCATAGCACTACCTGCTGTGATTCAAGTGTGTGAAGGAATTTTCCAAATGTATCCTCCAACAGTTGTTAAATTATTCATTATATCCATCCTCTGTAGCTTATTTTTTTATGTAGGTTTGTAGGGAACACTGGGAATCTTGTTTGGGAAACATTCTCATCTACAGGCAATTTCCACGCTCAAAATAGTCTCAAATTCAGTCAGAAGGTTATAAGACTGTAAGGGGGACATGTAAACTCCACAAAGACATCTGCCCAGGTCAGCCAGGCATGAAGAAGGGACCTACCCACTTGTGTCACTTCACAAAAAAAATATGTATTTTAAGCCCCCGATCTGCTCCAACATTAACATATTTGGAATGTTCTGAAATAGAATAACTTTACAATGAATGTTCGCTCTAGTAGTGTACAAGACCTCACTCTGAAATCATCAGGTTTTGGAGCTTGTCCTATCTTTAACAGTTAGAAAGCATTATGGCTTTTTGTAAGACTTTCAAATGATGATAAGTGGAAAAGGCCTTTATTCTGAAATGTAGTTTGAAGTTTTAAGACTTGGTAAGACAGAAGCAGGTGCTAGAGCAATGTTCTCCTAATGCTGTGTCCCCAATCAAATTAAACTTAAGTCTGTTTTGTTCCCTCTGAACACAGAATTTACTGTATTGTATTGATCCAAAAGTGAAGTGACCGGACTAAGCTTTCCTTTAGTTAACAATCTGAATATTGTTTAGGACAAATATCAAGTGGTATCAATGACCAATTGTTGGCCTATCAAAGGCCCATATGCTTTCAAATCAACTCCAGGTGTAAAAGTGGCCCAGTCTTAAGAGCTTACTTCACCCCATCCTGACAATACAGAGCCCGGGAAGCCTTTGTCCAGGGGACCATATTGAGTCAATGGCTTCTTCATAATGACTGAACTAAAGCACATTCAAGTGCAACACAGTGAAGTTAAGTTTCTCTTTCAGAACTCAATGGGAACAGAGTCCTGGCTGGCTCGTGATGGACTACGGCTGCCATTTAGGCAGGCACGCTCGCAATAGGAGAGAGAGAGGATTAGAGCGTTTGTGAATGGGACAGACAGCAGCTCTTTGAGTGGGCAGTGTGTGTATATGTGTGTGTTTAGGGGCCCCAGGCAGTCCGTAAGTCTTTGTGGCAGCTGCCCTCGCACAGACTGTGAGAACGGCTGGACCGCCGTTCCAACTCCTCCTCGCCACTCGGTTTCTTCTGCCAGGTCCAATCATTCCGGTCGCACCGTTTGCTGATTGTTTATAAAGCCCAGTGAATAAACGCCCATTTTCTCTGTCCTCCCCTGCTGATGAGAGCATCAAGGGTCTAAAAGTGGCCCACGAAGGCGTAATTGTATTTGGCTGTGTACACTCACCTCCCCCGAATTCAACCCAACTTTTATTAAACATCTCATATTTCTTTACGTATGTATTTAAGCAGTGCTTACAACAACTTGCCATTTGTTTTTGAGGCCTGAATGACTGAACGGATAAAGATTTTTATGCTGTCACAAATAAGCTTTACTACCTTAAAGCTGCAATCTGTAACTTTTTTGACTAAAAATGAATGAAAATCAGTTTTGAAAATATACATGTCAGATCAATGTTCAATACAATCTTACCCTGAGTTTAAAATAGTGATTTAGAATTTAGGCTGTCGGGTAAGATTTTCGACTAATATATTACATATACAGGTACTCTACATGATGCAGTGTTTGTAGCTTGATGACTTGAAATAAGGTTTAGTTCAAGTTTACAATTTCTAATACCAACAGACAGACAGAATTAGTGAGTCTTTATAGATTAACCTGTGTACATAATGATGTGTAGCAATAAAGACATATTACCAGCATGTATTCAGAATAAAATGACTTAAGTATATAAACTTTAGTACTATAAATAGAGCAGTTGTTATTTTAAAGGAACTGTTCAACCAAAAATGAAAATGATGTAATTATTTATGCACACTCATGCCATTACAAACCCATTTGATCTTAATTTTATCTTGGAACACAATGTTGACAAGGTTGAATGTGACTGGAGCCTTCAAGCTTTAAAAACATTGCAAACGCATTTGATGACAGATTTATTATTTTTTGGGCTCTATTTACCTAATCCAGTCTAAAATTACTTTTGTTGGTGTAACCAAATGTTAGTCAGGTTTATTTTACACTACATATGTAATTTGAAAATGACATTTGTTTGGTTGAACTGCCCTGATTCGTCAAGTCAACCCTTATAACACATTCGGACTGAAGCGCACACACACACACACACACACACACCTCAAGGCTTCTTAAGTGTCTTTGTGTCTCTTATAAATGCCCATAATCCAGTTTTATTGAGAGAGGCAATTCTGCCTCTCAGAGTAACAACATTAACTGAGATGAATAGAACATCAATGGAGCAAAGAAAATTTCTGGCCCCCATTCAATCGGAATTGCTCTGCAGTTTCAATTGGGTAAACATAGATTTCATTTTCCTTCTTCTTTATCCTCTCCATTTTAACAACGAGGCTGAAGATGTTTAAATGGAAATAAATGCAACACGACAGAAACAAATTGGGTGAGCGCTGCATATGAAGCAGGTGTGTTGGTGATGAAGATGCAGCGGTGGGGAATAAATGTGAATGAAAGGAGCTCCACTGGGGCTTTCATCATATCTGTGCTGAAGATCTTGATGCCCATGATAGTGAGACTCGGGCATCTGTGTTGGTGACAGATAGATCTAACTGCTCACAGGACTGTGTGGGTGTCAAAGTGAGGCTGTGTTTGTGCGATGTTAACAACAAACACGAAACAAACCTGGGGTGTTGTATAGCTAAAACAAACATTTACGAAATCATGCGTGACATTTTATGGTATTGCATTTTATTTATTGAACGTAGTGATTTGGTGCCTCCAAATAATGTATGTTTATTAAAACATTTCTGACCAAAGATTTGGAAAGGTCATTTGGAAAGGTCAAAAACTGTAATCCAAGCCTCATCTAAGTAACACTTTAATAATGTTCATTAATAATATTACTATGTATTATACAGTGCCACCACAACCTAATACCTTTATCTTATAGTTCTGTAGATTTTACAGTAAGTACAGTAGGGAACCGCAGGACTGTGTGTGTGAGGGGAGGAGTTGAAGGTCTTCTCACAGGAAGATTAAGGGTAAAGAGGGAGAGGTTTGACCTCATGACCTCCTGGTGGGTGACTTAGGGGGCAAATATGCAGAGATGTAAGTTAGTACCTGTGTGTTTAAAGGCCTGTAATCTGTCTCTCCCACATGCAACGTATCTCAAACAGCAGAAACAGCAGAAGGATACTTTTGGTCAGGTACCTCCACACTCCCAGAAGACCCCAGAGGGTCAGTAAGTCCCACCTGCAGCACTTCAACCGCAAGCTTCTGTTCCAAAGGTTTACAGGTGGCCAGGCAGGGGACAGAGTCTGCCAGCCAGGTTTCTCACACCTTCATTCAATGGATTATTGGTGAGATCAGTCCTGTAGAATGCATTTTAGAGGCACAAGCAAAATATGAACTGTTTCAGGAATATTACAGATAAATTCCGGTGTAATTCTCACCAAAAATGTCCTTGTTTCCCTCATGTTGCTCCAAACTTGAATGACTTTCTTCTGTGGAACATAAACATTTTGACAGATAAACATGTGACAGATTTCTGTTCACTTTCATTGTATGGAAAACAGCAGCGTGAACATTCTCTAAAATTTCTCCCCTTTTTGTTCTACAAAATGAAAAGCATCAGACGTGTTTGGAACAACATGAGGATGCACAAATGACCACAAAATAAATTTTGATTAGATAAATGTTAATTGAACTCTGCCATTAGTATCTGTGGTGTGATTAGCAAAACTATTCATACTTTAGTTTGCAAAAACATGCGTGTAAAAAATGCACTTACAATGGACGTCTGTGAAGCAATTGTTTAATCCAAACCCAGCTAAACGTTTAATTTTAGCTGTTTACTACTGCTGTATTGGAAATTAATGCAATCTGGGTTCGATTTGTACCATGTTACCCACATGAATAATATTTCATCCCTTCTCAGCCATAAACAAATCAGGACGGATCATAATAATTCCGATAATAAACATAACAGGGCTGATTATCACTCGGCAACTCCAGATATCATTGCTGCTTATTTAAATCTAAATGTAGCACTATGAATGGGCCCATGAGGAGCCACATGTGCCAATGTTGAGACTACACTGAGCCAGCGGTCCAGTCTGATCATGAGAGTGTGATTAGGGGGCCACAGGTGTGCCATTCTCATTCCTGTCATTAGGGGCTTGGCACTGATAGGTGCTCGCTGTGGCCACACAATGGCTGCTGCAGCTGTCAAAACATATTACTGTTGCAGGTTCCCCATGTCTCCTCTTCAGCTTGTACCATAAAACACGCTGTAATTACTCAACTGGACAACCAGCTCTGCGTCCCTCAGGAGGAGCCTGTCAGGATACACACCTGAGGGACACTTTGTCTGTTGGGAGGGAAGACACATCAACAGTTGGCCGTTTTCTCATGGTCTGGCCTCCTCAGTGTACATAATGGAAGATAGTGAGAAAGGGAGCAGCTGTATTGAAGGGCACACCGGGGCTAGTTGTCACACAGGGAAGCTGACTCAAGTGTTATTAAAGGATTGATAAGGATTAAAGGACTGATACGTTTTCGCATACAATAACTCAATTGTTTGTTTTTTCTGGCAGTGGTTTTGTATGTTGGTTTTTAACACCTAATTCAAAGCTGTTTTAAATTAGAATAATATTTGCAAATTCTGTGATAAAATTATAAAATCATAATGTTTTGCACTGAAAATGCAACTTTGTAGGTAAAAAAAATACAACCACATACAACAAACATTCAGGCAGAAGCATTTTTATACAGTTAATGGCAGGCCAAGGCATATTTTTGCTATGGTATTCTATATAATGTAGTAGGACTATAAATTTCTGTTTCTGGCCAAAGCATAGAACATTTATATGTCACTGATACCAATTTTGCTGTTTCACAAATTGTGCTTCATATATTGTTTTACTGTTTACATTTGGTTCTCATTGTGACAACTTATCCCATATATTTTGACAACATGCTCTGCTGTTGGGGCACAGTGTCCAAAAAGTAAGTGTTTGTTTGGCGAATAATATATTTTTCCCTGGGCAATAACACTGGAAATGTTCAAAGGCGTTTTTCTGTAGCAATGTGTCAGAAATTGATTTCAAAAATAGCCCACCCTGAGAAATAGTGACTGAAGTGAAATATGTCACACCTATTGCCCCAGTCACCTCTATATCTGTTTCCTCTACAAAACAATGCAAAACAAACTCCAAAGCGCTTCCCGGGTGGAGCTGTAAAAGGTACGACAGGCTTGTGCGTGTGCTGTGTGCTTGAACTGTTGTGCGTTCTGCCAGGAGTATTTGAGAATCAAATGCAAATAAAAAAGGCTTTTCAATTGACGGTACGGGACACCTGTGTAAACTGTAGCATCAGCCATGCCAACAAGGTTGCTTTGGGTCAGACAGCTTGCAGGCACGAAAATATAATAATCAGATGTCGGGTGCTCTCTATCTCTTGTTATTTATATTTCCCAGACTAAGATCAAGCTTGTGTTAGCTTGAGTTTAAAACATCTTATCATTGAGACTGATTGCCACCTGCTGTTTTATGCCTCAACCAAACATATTGGACTAGTGAATAAACATTGCATATACTGTATAAGTGAAAGAAATCCTTACTGACTGAGCAGTCATTCAGATAGACAATAAGACAATAATGAAACAGTGGGCCAAATGCGGGTGAAAATCAATCGTGGTGTGTAATGCTTTTAACTCACCAGCCAATTTGCCAGGTTATTGTTCAAATAACCTACTAGTTGACAAACACCAGAGTCATAAGGTAATTTAATTATCATCCGGATCCATCTCTAAGTTTATAAAAGGGGGTCGATCATAAGCTTAAAAACTCACACCTCCACCTTGAATTTATGTTTATTCAAATGAGAGGTTTATTACTGAGGAGTATTGAAGTTCTCACGAGAAACAATTACCATCCAAATCGGGCTTAAGAAGCAAAATACGGTTACAAGAACAAGACTATTATTAAGCAGCAAAAGACTGAATCACTGGAATAATATGAAACACAGATGTAACAAATATTCTTAAATCTAATGTATGTTGTGGTTTTAATGATCTAGTTTATCTTAGAGATTGTGTAGCAAGGATTTCTGAATGGCTGGTAATATTATAATAAAAGTCTAGTAGAAAAATTGGCTGATGAGTGAAAAAGTTCAGTTTAAACCCTGAATGCGACGTCTTGGGCCACAAAGCAAAAACTGAATGAAGTCTTGATGTTTCTGCATTTGGATCCATGCTCAGACCTGTGTCAGCTTCACATGAGATCTCATGAATGGTCTCTCTTGTATCTGCTTTCCCACAATCTGTTCATCTATAAAATCACAATGCACTAAACATCTAGAATGACCATTGAAAAAAGCAAAGAAATGAAAGGATGAAAGACGCCCCTTCATAATCTGAGCTTGTCTCTGAGAGAATATCTCTCCCTTTGACCCCCAGTGACCTGCAGGCCACACTGGGGTTCCTCAGTGGTCTGGCTGTAGGGAGGGACCACAGCTTCTGTGTGGTAGAGTGACGGCTGGTCTCTCCTGCCCTTGGGGGACAGCCGTGGACCTCAGAGAGAAGAACGGTGTTAGACGTGTTTAGCGCCTTTAATTGCACGTTCTGCCCTGAGCCCTTGTTACGGGGCAGTGCCCCTGCTTTCATGCTGAGGCCTGTTCTCATGGCCCCTGCTCGTTTCCGATCTCTCCCCTGGGGCCCCACATAGACCTCACTGTTCACTGCAGTCAGGAGACCCTCACACAGGTGAAATAAAGACAACTGGTTTAAGACATAAAGATACAGGACAAGTGTGAGTATCGAAGGCCTGGCTATGCTGGTTTATGGAGTGCTACATGTGTGTACAGTCATGTGGGTTTCACAGGAAGTGAATGACTGTGAGATTGATAGCTCTGTCTTCTCATAGCATCTGTCTCTATCTTTGCCATTCTTGCCAAACCAAAGCCACTGATATTACAAGCTCTAAATCATTTCTGCTTTGTTATTTGAGCCCTGATGATTCACTCTGAAAAATCTTCCCTATCTAACATATTATACACATTACAAACAAACTTTACGTATGAATTTTACACTGCTAAAAACGGCTGTAAAAACATGAGTTCTTCTGAAAATAAGAACATGAGTAAGGGTTTTGGGTAAAGCAGAAAATGGAAAATGACAAAACATTGGAAAAGGATTAAGTTATATATATTATTTATAGACTGGGGATAGATTTTTAAATTATTTTTACTGGAGTGCAGTGGACATTTTTCAATTAATTTTTTATAAAATCATAAAATCTTTAAAACAAAAAAACTGTTTTAAGGGTTCCATGAAAATTGTTCTGAATAAAAGATACAGTTCATATTGCACTTGTTGACCTTAGTGGGGGTAATCGTCACAATGGGAACCTGCTTTTTATATATTTATTTTAATAAAACAACGTTTTAAACAAACACAACTTGCCTACATGTAACATTTATGAAAAATACCCTTGTCCTAAGAACACAACTCAGTCTTTCATGTAAATACATCTTGCTTTAAGAAGGTTAAACCATTGTTTTATTAGAAAACAAGATTCGTTTTACAATATAACCCGCTGTTCTGTAGTGTGTAGATTAGTACTTAAAGGGATAGTTCACTCAAAAATAACAATTCTGTAACTATTTATTCATTATTATTTATTTTCATTGCATCTTTTTCCATACAATAAAAGTGAATGGTGACTGAAGGTGTCAGTCCTTAATATTCTACTGCAACATCTCTATTGACTATTCCATGTAGGAAACAAAAGCATACAGGTTTTGAAACAACATGAAGGTGAGGAAATGATGACATCATTTTAATTTTGGGGGAACT
>JAZGTK010019689.1:0-11288 GCA_036877625.1 Ambastaia sidthimunki
TAATTGGCTTATATTGTGTGCTTTACAAAGAGTGGTTACATGGAACTTAGATATTGTATTGCAGGTCCAAGAGCCCTTTAAAGTTAACTTTCTAGAGTTAAATGTGTGCTTACACAGTCTTTGATCAGATAAAATATCTTAAGCTAATGTCTTATGTTTCTTTTTCATGGTATCTGTTTATGTGAGGTTGTTAGTAAAGCAACTGTTTGCTTAACAAGCATGGGGTGCTGTGCAACACAGCTGTGCAACACAGCAACACAGTTCTTGTTTCAAACTCTGTTTTTCTTCCTTTGAAATAGATCAGTGATGCCTTTCAGAAGAAGGTACAGAACAAGATCAAAGATCTTCTCCAGCAAATGGAGGAGGGCTTAAAGACGGCAGATCCACACGACTTTTCTACCTATACAGGCTGGACAGGTGAATACCAAACACATGCTT
This sequence comes from Ambastaia sidthimunki, assembly GCA_036877625.1. Classification (NCBI taxonomy): domain Eukaryota; kingdom Metazoa; phylum Chordata; class Actinopteri; order Cypriniformes; family Botiidae; genus Ambastaia; species Ambastaia sidthimunki. The sequence continues at coordinate 439 of JAZGTK010019689.1, forward strand.
GTAAACACAGTTAATGCAAAAGAACTTTATGGTCTTTATTTGGCATTTTCCACTCTTTCCACTAATAGTGATACAATAGCTTTCCTTTTTTAAGGCAAAAATTCCACATACTTATTTTAAAAATCCTACATCAATTTCTGATATATGGGAAGTATAACAATTTAACTTTCTATATCATTTTGAGATGGCAAGTAAATAGAATTATTTAATTTTCTTCATTTTTGCAATGTTCATTTTTGACTGCGTTCATTGAGTGTCACCTTTCAGCTTTATTGCCAAATTTATCATAAATATTAAAGAATCACATTTTTACAAAGGGAATATAAGTTAATCATTACCAACAGTCAGTCCTAAACTAGCTAGTCTAATTTACAGTTGTTACCCATTTTGATGTTTACTGCTCCAAAATGACTAAATTACACAAATAATGATTTTAATTGTGTAAATGCTGGCATTCCAATGCTTTGAAAGATGATTGTTGTCTCCAGGCATAGCCCTGCTCTACCTGCAGCTTCATCGTGTTACTGAAGAGGCCTCGCACCTGCAACGCGCCTTGGATTACGTGAAGCGCACGCTGCGGAACCTCAACGGCCGGCGTGTTACCTTTCTTTGTGGAGACGCTGGTCCATTAGCTGTAGGCGCGGTCGTTCACCACCGCTTACAAAACCAGGCTGAGTCCCAGGAGTGTCTCACTAAGTAAGAACCATTTTAGACTCTTTCCTCTTTGTCTTTCATGCCCCTTTCTGTGTTTTTTGTGATGGACACACCCAGTCTAAGCTGCATCGGTAAAGACCGAAAAATTGGCTGATATTTGGCCATTTCACAGCATTTTTTAGCAGATTATCAGCATGAGCCAAAATAACTGTGTGTACACATTAGTTCTCCAATGTGTCACTTCCAAAACGTGCACTTTTGTGTATAAATGTCTTAAAGAAGTATTTGCGTTCAGGAATTTGTGTACGTTTCTGCTTTATATAATGTATGAGTTGTACTGGCCTTCACTGAACCATTATTAGCTAAACCCATGTTAGCCGACCACTAAGGCAGAACACAGTTTCTTCTACAGTCACGTTTCCACTTGATCTGTCTTCAGACTCCCTCATTCCTCATGTGCAGAAGACTCTGTGAACATTGGTTTTGATGTCATTTAGAAAAAAGAATGAATACAGGAATAAGGTGGAGCTTGAGATTGAGGCTTCTCAGAAGCTTTTAGCATTTTAGAAACACACCCTTTCGTGATATTGATACAACTGTCTCGCTCATGCAGTCTTTGTGGGTCTTATTTGTAGGGTGGTGTGTTGTTCAGCAGGGTGCATGCTGCATGCTGTGTACTAAATTCTCTGATGAATTGCCTGCTAGACTGAAGCTCTCAACATGAATCTGTTTATATATCCTATAAACCCTCATCTAACGTCACGCTAATGTTTCTCTCGATTGATCACATTTTGACACACAGGTCTCAGCGTAGAACACTGTAAAAACAAAAAATAAGCATAATCTCTAATTAAGATCATGTTTAAATTAAATGATGTGATTTTTTAAAAATACTTTCTTAAAAGATCAAATGGAATTGCAATAATGACAGCTGTGTAAAAGAGTTTTCTGAACACTCCATCATCTTTTATTGGTCACACTCTGTCAGGGTGGTCGGGTTGATTAAACACAGGAATAACAGAAGGTATTAACATAAAAAGGCTCTGTGTGTTTGCAAAGCATTGATTAAGCAGTACTGTGCTTGATATTGTTTAAAAAATTTATATACTGGCTTCCCAGGGCTTTTAAATAAATGTCTGTTTGAGCGAATCAGCGTTTCTTTAGCCAATGATGTGACTTTGGGGCGGAGCTACAGGAGTAGATAACGAAAATCACTAGCGGAATTTTGTTCAAAAACTTTCATTACTTTTACAATTTGTTGCCACTTATAGGCAAATAAATCACAGATGTAAATAAAAGATAGCAAATATGCTATAACAATTATTTTTAAAAGGTGCTTCTCTTCCTGATCATCTTCTCTCTGTTTAGGCTCCTTCAGCTCCAGCGTTCGGTTCTCAGTCCTGACTCTGACATGCCCGACGAGCTTCTGTATGGACGGGCCGGCTTCCTCTACGCCCTGCTGTACGTCAACAAAGAAATCGGGCCAGACACAGTGGATGAGAGCACCGTTGCCATGGTGATTATCATGTCAGATAAACATTTCAGTGCAAAATGTAGATGCGTTCCTGCATAAAAGTGGGAATGGCCAGCAAAGCAAATGCATGAATTGACAAAAACCTGCAGCTTTTTCTGCTGGATCTCTGGAGGACGTTTGTGTGTTTGTATGTGTTTATCCCAGACGCTGCATCAGATTAAACCCTTTAAACCCTTTGACCTGCACTGTAAATGTTTAGCTTCTTGTGGGCTAATTTACAATGTGTCATACATTATAGTCTTGTGTGTTGGCCACCGTCCAATTTTACATCCTATGTGGGCGGGGCATATGGGATGAGCCAGGAAACGGAAACAAAAGAGATAAATATGTATGTTGCTATTTGCTGCACTATGTATTTCATGTTTGGCTAATGTTCATCATATTAGCAGTAAATATCTAACATATACTGCAGTGGTTGACTTGAGTTTAGCATGGGGGGATTTAATGGTTATTAAGACTGCTCAAACAGACACATGCGATGCAGAAGTTCAGACTGAAGACCTCAATAGACATACGCAGCACTTTTCATGCCCTGCTGCAGTGAGCTCTTCAGGGGCTGAAATAATCAAACAATGGACACCTTGAGAGTGTAAGATTGTGTGTGCATGTTGTTTTTGAAGATGGAGAGGAATTTGGCAGGGTTGGAAAGGCGTAAGATCTGTGCTCTGCAGTCACACAAAAGGATCTGGACACACACACATTTTCCTCACCTCCTTCTCTGTGTATTGAACCGTAGGGTTATTTTTAGCGCTGGTCTCAAGGCTGACCAGGCAAACAGTACGCAAAGCAGCTGAGCAGAAACCAGCCTAGCACAAAGAAATAACTGAGGTGAAGTTTTAAAACCTTGTGAGCTACTCACCTAGAGTGCATTTTTTGACATGTTGAGAAACAAGGAAAAAAAATATTTATCTTTACATAAATAATAAATTAAATAAATTGTTTATTAGTTTAAGAACCTTACTTAGTGGGAAAGCTGTTGTTTGTTCTCTGAACTTGAACCCTGTTTGATATAATTTGCATTATTATTAAGTTTGGCTTATGTCTTAAATTTGTCTATTAATCTCTATTTAATGTGCCTTCTACACCCCAAAAACATTATACTACTAAGTATCTATTAAAAATCAACATTTTGGCTTTAATTGATACATAATCTTGATATAAAGACACAAAATTTAACTGCAGTGAATAACAGCAAGTCATTATTTGTTTCTTTGTATTTGGAGTGTGGTAAAAACAGTTCTTAAAGGAAACTCAGTAATGGTCTGTTTATTCTCTGTAGTGCCTTTTACAGTTAATGGCATCTAAAAACAGACATTTGCTATGCACTGAATTTTTAAATAATTGTTTTAATGGCAACTTCTGTAGTCACTCTTTTGGCTTCTAAGCATATTCTCTGCTGGCTGTACCTTAAATTTAATCCCTGGCCTGTTTTTATAGTTTGCTGTTTTAACAGCTTTGTCCTTTGAGGAGAATATTTAAATGAGAGCATTTGGAGTTTTGCTTCCAAACTCATGTTCAAACTCAATTCCAAGTGACTATTTCTGTAAATAATTTTTCAGGAACAAGTAGCTCCTGGCTTGAGGTGGTTAAAGTGAAATGTTTATTATATGATTTATATTGACAATAAAGGGCTTTTAAAGCTGGAGGCAGGATTTCAGTTATTTCTGCATTAGAACTAGCTTGGCAATGTGACTGTAATATTTTTTTCCTACTGTGAAGTTATTATCAATAATTATAATAATAAATATTATATATAATCTTTTCATGTTTTCAGATTTTTGATCAAATTGAATATAGATGTTGATATTTCTCTATCCTCATTGTACAAACAAGGCCATATTTTACTCTGGTAACATACTCTTCTAACAGATAGCATTCAGTACAAAACTCTTGTAACTCTTGTAAAAATTCTTTAAGAAAAAACTTAAAAATATTTTATAGAGCTTTTTAGAGAGCTGTGGGCACAGATGGTGATAGTGAGGTTTTGTCAATGTTATTGTAATGTCGGGTCAGTTTGGCTCTATGTGGGCGTGGTTTGTGATGTATGATGTCACTGTCTTGATGCTCAGGTGTAAATATAGATTGAGTTGGCAAACACAGAGTGTAATAATGTAACTGGTGGTATATATTAGGCTGTAATTAAGCTGTAATTGGGGCAAACGTCTGAATCTGCACTTTTGGTTTATGCAGAATGCACACTGACTGCTCTCCAGGGATTCTCTCAGGCTCTGTGCTACAGTGGCCCTTTATTAGGTGACTGGGCAGTTTTAGAGAAACAGAAAGAGATAGACTGTATTAGTGCTGACTAAAGGTCATCTTTAGATCAGGACTAATCTATACCACTTACTGACTGTCTGTTACACAGCACGGTGGTCCCTGGCCTGAATGAGACATTTTGATGAGATGTTTTTAGACTGTTTCTCTTAAAAATCTCATTGTTTACTCACACTGATGTTGTCCTAAAGCCTAAAGCCAAAGTTTTCATTGCTCTTTGTCCACAAAATTTAAGTGAATGACTGAGGCTTGGCTTTGCTTGGATAATATCACACCAAAGTCACATGGATCACTTTTATCATCTTTTGTGTCTTTTTATTAGCTTAAAAGCTTCAGTCCTTATTCATTCAAATTTTATGGTAAAAAGCACAGAAAACAGTCATCTGTTCCTTTAAATTTAAGTCTCTGCTTTATGCCTAGGCACGCTTATTTCTTTCATCCGGCTGTGTCTCGGCCGCTGCAGCACTGTGGGATGACAAAGCTCTTTCACGGGTTAATCTTTCAGCTCTGCCCTGCCCCTCCCTGCCGCCATCTAGACCCTCATAAGATACGCCTGTCATGTCTGTTCCCATCAGTCGTGCTTACAGTAATACTGTAACTGTTTTTAAAATAGTGAAAAATTAGATTGTGGGCGGCATTTCATTTCAGTCTCACAATCTTGTTTTATCTAAACGTCTGCCAGACACAAGCAAAACCTTTTTAGGTATGTTTGTTCTAATACTAAATTGTTAATACTAATATAGTGTATATTATTGGTGTGGATTTTTCCATTTTGGTAAAAGTGTTGTTCATACTGACAAAAGGCAAACCTTTTTATTGGCATTATTTACACATGATTATTTTATTTGACAATCGAAAGTATACACAAAGAAAATGCTGAAATCTTTTTTGGCCCGGTCATGTGATCTCAAAATAGCATCTGTCATGAGGGGCCTCCCTCAAGGAGTCATTATCCTTTTGAAATGTATAATTTATTCATATTTTAAGCTGCATTGTGCAATGCATATTTGCTGATTACAGTGGCATTACTGCAGGTAACAAACATACAATTATACAATTGCCTTACATTTGCTGACAGTCTTCTTATCTGCTCTTTAGCCTGTTCTGAACACCTGGAAATAAACATAATGGTCCATAAACGACTATTATCTAATCCCAGTGGAATCTCTGTTGTTCCAAGGTGGTGACGGCTATTTTGGAGTCGGGGAAGAACTTGTCAAAAGAGGAGAAGAAAACCGAGCGATGTCCACTGCTGTACGAGTGGCATAAGAAACAATATGTTGGAGCAGCCCACGGCCTGGCCGGCATCTATTACATGCTCATGCAGGTGAGAGGGACAGTTCTTCTGTGTGTTTACCTCTGTGTCTTAATATTGTTTTACTGTATTTATACAGTATTAATATTGTTTTACTGTATTTATACAGGCCTACTGTATTTCATAGTCTGAATTTGTGTGTTTTATGTCTGAATTGAGTTCAGTTACCTGTTCACACAGATATGATTCAATCTAGATCTGCTTTTGCCTGCTGCTTTTTATAAAGGACAATCTGAGAGTCAGCTCTGCTAGTAAATATGGTTGTCGATCCCAAATATGTGTCAGTGCACCTTGATTTTGCCTTTACAAGAGCACACAGCCAACTGTCAGAGCAAGAACATGAACTGAAGGCACTTAACATGTGCACCAAGAATGCCAACAAAGTAACCTTGTTTAATGGTCCAGAACTCATTTCCAAAGATCTCTGACTCTACCAGAACACATGCTGATAAGAACTTTTTCTGAATGCTTTGTTCCATCAGTTTCTCTTCCATAAAACAGCTGATTGTGCAGCTATAGAAGATTACAACACACCCTATTTTTTCCCTAAGGGGCATTTTATGTCACATACCAGAAAATGACACAATGTTGAGTCATACATTCAAGCTTAACCGACTGTATGAAGCATCAAAAACAAGTTTTTAATTTATAGTAATGTTATTATATTTTCTTCTTCGTTTCTTTAAAAATAGCTGCCTAGACTTCCTTTTATTAACTACACTTAACAGAAATCAGCTGCAAGATTGATTATATAGGTAATGAATAATTTATTCTGAACTTTAAAATGTTGAGCCATAAACAAAATTTGTGGCCGTGGGGGTGGCCTTGACTTACTGCTTTGGATGAGTGCCCGGATAGACTTGCGGTCCACATTTAGGGCCACACAAGTGAATCAGTTATTTTGGGGTGGTTGTGTTTAGTGCAGATTCAGCACTTCTGACCTGTTTGAGACAGATAATGGTCCTTAAATGAACTAATTTAGATTTTAATGTTGAACTCTGTAAGCAAAGACTAAATCACACCAGTGTTTATAGATGCAGTCTTGGAAGAAATGGTGACCTCAGGCACAGAATCAAATTGGAAAAGCTTCTAGCAGAATTATGGGCATAGATTCTAAGACTGTTTTATGAACTTTCTCTTGGTGGGTGGCCTGACAGTGGAAGTTCTTAGTGATATTTGTAAAATCAATGCCCTAGTAGTTCATACCAGTGATACAGTAGACAAGGTGATGTTTATTGTTTGTAGTCAGCTTTATGTATTAAATCAGTAAATGTTTTAAATAGTCAGTTATTTTAACCTGTTCAAACTGCAATTTGTGTCATCAGTTTTTAGTTTTTTTAAATAATTGCATGAAATATTTAAAATTTGCTTGGCAGCAATAGCTGTTAATTCCAAACTTTGGCTAAAATCAGTCAAACTCCAACTGATTTTCCATTCCAAACACTCTGACTAAAAAACATTATTATTTAGAATAAATATTGTGTCTCTTACACGTCACAAAGAAAATCTCAGGAAGTTGCCCAGTTAATGGTGTAGTAGTTAAGTGTAAGGGCTCGTAACGGGCAGATTCTTGGTTCAACTTTCACACAAAATGATTCTTGAACTCTTAATGGCACCATTCTGTTGTGACATATTCCACTGGCCCTGGATAGTGATTGGATTACATGGGTTCAAAACCAATATACAGTAAACTACCTTCACAAACTACCTTCAGGGCACCCCTTACCCTCTTGAGGCTTGTTGCTCTCTATTCTATTCTATTCTATTCTCTAGAATGCCATTTAAGACAGATAACATTAACGTTTAATTGTGTCTCCCAGCAAAAGTCTGTATTTGACTTTTCATTGACTAATCCCTACGCCATGCTGTCCACTCCAACAGAAATCCCTGGAGACTCTTTAGACCCCATATGCTGTCGGCTGCTAAGCAGCATCTTTATAGACCATTTCCGCGCTTTACCCTGACTGACAAGCAGATCCACACAGGGCTCAATTTTATACAGGTCTTCGCAGCTATTGCGTATGTAGTGGTAGTAAATGATGCTTCATTTACCCAACACTACCAGAGATGTCGCACTGTGGCGTATGGATGGTGGATGACTGTTTAGAATCTAACCCTGGGGGCTTATGATGTAATTTGAGATAACTGTTTCACTGGCTCAGTGCTTACATTAAACATAGCGATGTTGCACGGTGCTACACAGTATATATACTCTGTGTTTTAGTGCATTTAGGAATAGACTTACAGTGTTGTAATTCAATAGTAACATTTGCAGGTAAAGCAACAGTCTAAATGAAGACTGTCTGAAGGCATCTCTTCCTCTGCTCTGGTCATTCCCTCTCTGTCCACCCCTCTCTTCCCCAGCCTGCGGCTATAGGAAGCATCTGCTGGGAAATCTGTCCCTGTGTGCTGGACAGCAGAAGATTTGGTCTCTCATCAGCTGTGTTGAATTGCCTCACAGAATGCTGTATTAGGCTGTGCAGTGTGCCATGGGATGAAATTTTTTCACCCATTAGGTTGAAGTCTAATGGCTTGGAAAAATAACAGCACATCTCTTTCTACAGCATGATTCGATGCCTCACAAATGGTGTGGGATGAATTGCGGAAAGTTTAACTTAATTGTAAATGGGACGTTATCAAAGCAGTAGAAAATTGACCTCAGTACATTGTGTTTTTTACGTTAAAAAATCAAGAGACTGGTCACCATTCAGAGCAATATTAAACATACTGCAACAGCTGGTCAACACAAACTCAACACAAACAAATTTTTTATTTCCATTTAATCAAAATCCAACCCCCAATACAGATGCAAGAGAAACAAGTGAGTGAAAGATGTCAAAATCATAATTCTGATTTTAAAACATGAGACAAGATGAGAACAGACTGGCGGAGAGCTAACATTGATGCTGCAAGCTGATTGGTTGTGGTTTGCTTGAGGTTGCCAAGGTAACGGGGATGTGCATCACGGTGACGCATGAGTACATGGACCAGCGGCCTGTATTATAATGGACCAGCGCTGCTGTTGTCTCTTGTGTGTGTAAATATTTATGTAGGTGTGTTGCAATAATGTTGCATTCATGGGTTTGTTTAATTTGCTAAAACATCTGCGGTTGCATGCAATCAGTTTTGAATCAGGAAACCGCATCTTATCTGCAAGCCATCTGTGGCTTTCAAAAAGCACTTTCATATTGTACAACATTACAAACTCAGAACTACCAGCAAGTTGCATAATTTTTCATAATAACACTAATTAGTAGCACCAGCAATGGTTGTGGACACAGCACATTCGGGAAGTGCGAAGAGTCCGTTGCTCCTGCAGGCGATCCGGTAAATCCCAGCTGTTGTTCCTGCTAAGATTCCATCCTCTCCTCAATTTGCTGGAACAGCAGTAGCTCGTGTATCGCTGTAGGAGCCTTCAGTGGTTTATCAGGCTTAACATCGCTAAATTCACTTTGACACACGGCTCCGCTCTCTTAACTGCTGTAAGTGAATCGCTATGAATAAGAATTTGCACGATAGGTGTTTTAAATATTCATGTGTCTGGGCCTTTACGAAGGAGCATTGGGTTTAAGTTTAGTTAAAGGTTTGCTAGGAGTTAAAATGATAATCCATGCCAGTTTCCCAACCAGGGGGCCATTAGTGGCCCTCAGCAAACTTTCAAGGAGGCCTTAACATGACTTAGAATTATTTAAAATCAGACAAGCAATTATTCACTTTTACATTTTATGCATTTGGTAGATGCTTTTATCCAAAGGGACTTACAGTGTATTCAAGGTTTACAATTTTGTCAGTACCACTGATTTTGTTTGAGAACCACTGATCTTTGCCTTAGAAACGATCTATGCCATTGTAAAAGTCTGTGCTTCTTGTCATAGAAGAAAAAATCCCTGTTGCCAAATATTTATACCATAGAGCAACAGTTTTCGTGTTTTAAAACTCATGTTAATTTTAACCTTCTTTTCTCTTTCTATGTGCAGCCCAGTGCTAAAGTAAATCAGGACATATTGAATGAGTTGGTTCGGCCTAGTGTGGATTATTTGCGGCACAAGAAGTTTCGCTCGGGCAATTACCCATCATCCCTCAGCAACGAGTCAGACAGACTGGTGCACTGGTGTCACGGAGCACCTGGGGTTGTACATATGCTCATCATGGCTCATAAAGTGAGTGACAAACACACATCCACATACACACTGTGCTGTTACCACACACTTTCTGTAGACATTTTTATACACACCCACCACTGCTTAGACACACACACTCGCAATGAAAAACATGAAAATTCTAACATTTGCGCAGTGTCAAATTGGCAATATAAATAATGTTTTAATAAAAATAAAAAAATGTTTTAATAAAAATATGTTTTTGGCCCCCATTTACACCAGGAGTTACACTTCTAGCATCACACACACACAGAAACAGACAGACAGCAGGATGGTTGTGGCACATCTTGATATCAGAATTAAGTGTAATTTATCTTGGATTTATCATATTTTGGCTCAAATTCATGTTTGTAAATGGCGTCTGTGTGTTATCAGGGTAAGTGATAGTTTAGTGAGCAGAGTACACTACCAGTAACTGTAGTTCGATTTCCCCAAAGTGTGTTTGGTTGCCCCTAGATCAGTAATTACTAGAAGACCCTCAACACATTAATGACATTCACAGTATGTCACAGTATATTGGGAATAAACAGATTAGGGTGGAAGCCATGAAAAAATTAAATCGTAAGAAGTGTGTAACATAAGTCTGTTACATTGATTTATTAAATCCAGTGAACCATGTACGAACAGGATTAACAGAACAGCATTTATCTGCAGCTGGTACCTGGTTAGAGTTCTTGTTCTTGCTGTTTTTTCTCTCTAAACATTAAGTATCCAGCAGCGACATCTAGTGGTTACTTACAGAGTCTTGGGTTCCAATACTTTGAACACACAAATTTTTATCTGTCAGATTGACACAGTGACGTTTAAGCAGATTACACCAACAGACATTTAACTTTTTACACTTGATTCCAAATTGAATTCACAAATGACGAATCTACTTAAATGTTACTTATCGTGTTACGTATACTTATTG
>JAZGTK010019690.1:0-11287 GCA_036877625.1 Ambastaia sidthimunki
TAGATGTAGTAGTTTTTGTTGCGGGGTTTATTCATTTTTGCTTCAACCAATTTGATTAAAACTGAAGATTTTGTGATCCAAGTTAGATTATTAACCTTAATTTTATGTTATGGAGTTAAAGTGTTTAATAAAACTCAGCCTTGTGAAAAGTTTGGAAATTGTTCTTTTGTTCATTGAGCTACTGATTAAATTTGTACTTTTTAAAGGGGGTGTACTCATTTATGCTGAGCCCTGTGTATATATGTTAAGGTGAACCCTATAATATATATGTTCTTGGTGAACCCGTTTCCACAATTTTGATGGCCAGGAACATGCACTCCTCTGATCAAAGCTCAGCCCAACTAAGAAGACAAGCTGGTTGTCTGAATAGGGCTGTTGACTGCAGGCTGGCTTGGGGATGTATATAACACACACACCACAGACATGCTGTACAAGCGAATCAAAACATGTTGTGATTGATCTAAGAAAAGAAGTTTTTCAGAGCTAGGCAGACCTCTCCCATTTCGAGGTGATTTATGTGCCGCGTTTTCTTTTGGTTTGACCAAGGCTGAAATGCTGTCACAAAAGGCTCCTTCATAAAGCACATGGCCGATGGGTCTCATATCAAGATCAGAATGTTTGTACAGAGACTGCAGAAGACTCTTTTATTTTTTTGTTGGGGGAGAACCATCTCTATTGCATGCAATGCAAGGAGCTTGTGGTTCTCTTTCAGGAACTCGAACTGCGTTGGAAAACGCTATGGGAACGCCGTCAGCTTATATGCGCTCTGAAATACCTGTCGCACAATCAATTACGGGGCACTACGTCACAGGCAGGGTGACGTCACGACCAGGAAGCTATAAAAACACATGCTTTAGTGCACGCCCCCAGCTTTGTTCATTCAGCGAAGCGCTCTGTGTCATTTGTCTGTCCTTTGTCTCTTGTTTAGCTTTGTAGAAGTTGTCTTGTGTGATTTTGTCTCTGTTTTTTAGATAAAAACATGCCTAAGGCTAAATGCAAGAGCAATAAGGGGGATAAAGTTCAACATTTCAGGCTAGAGCCTGAGAGAAACCCACCACAGTAGGGTGCACGCCGCCGAAAGTAAGAGCCGAAGAAAGAGCGAAGCGTACGCAGTGCTAAAAATGAGCACTTTCCCCTGAAACTGTCAACTGAATCATGCAGTTGAAACAAGGTGGTCTGTGTCAAAACTGAAGAAAGCAGCCTCTCTCTATAGTTACTAATATGAATGAGCAAAATTAGTTATTTTAGTGACGATGTTCATTGTTTTTAAAAAACAAACACAAATCTAAAACTTGCAGTCACCAGCAACAAGCCTTGGGATGGATAAAACTTGGGATGTTTTTGAACTTGGCGGTGGGCTGAGCACTCAGCATTCTCCTCTTGCAGTGACGATCAGAAATGCAGTCTAAGTGTAGGGTGAGGAGCTGTCTTAGGGCCTTGAGGTTTCTTTGGCTCCCCATGCCAGGCAGACTTGAGGTACACCGGCAAGTACTCTTTAGCAAATTGTGGCACCGGAACAGAAGATTGCTTTGTTGGGGGTTGAGCAGAGGAAGGGCATGCACTTCTTCAAATCAGATGCCGATTAGTCCAAAGATTAAATAATTAACAAGATGTCTCAGTTTTTTACTGTGAATCAGGGTAAATGCAGCTAATTGTTAATTGTTAATACTTGACAGCCTTCGCACATGCACTACAGCTAAAGCAACCTGAATAAACTGCTTTTTACAGTGCAATTTAAGTTCAATTTAAGTAGTAGTTGGAAATACAATGTTTTATTATAACCTCAGGTAGCAATTTTAGGAATATGTCTTCTTCATTTAAGTAGACAGGACCTGGTCTTGTATGACTGAAATTGCCGCCCAGAGGCGTGCAAAGATGGGGTTGAGTACGCAGAATGCAGAGACTTTTCTTTAAAAGACTTTGGTGGAACACATCTAACATCTCTTTCCATGATGACGTGTCTCGGTAAGGGTGGGATAATGTTAACTGTCCAACAGACAGGCAGTTTCTATCCCTTCAATAAAATAATAATAACAATAAAAACAAGTCATGTCCTATGTTTCGAGAAAAAACATTGCCAAATACAGTCAACAATCCGCTACAACTCGTCAAAATAAAAGTTATAATTAACTTGAAATTGACAAAAAAATATATATTATTATGATTATTGTACAATAAAATGTTATTCAAAGTTAAAATAATAACACAAGCAATAATATTCTCTATAATAATAGCATTTATTCAAACATTGTTTTTAAGGAATATCATGTTTGTCCATGTTTTAAATTAATATACCTCGGTTGTGCACCGCTTTGCCAAAAAACAAAATTTGTTACATTTTCATTTGATAACATTAATTATATAACAATTAAACTGTTAATGTTTAATGCATTTATTTGGTTACCACTGTTTTTGATAAAGATTTTTTTATTAAATCATAAAACACACAAAGGTGATTTATTTTTAGCTTTATTATTTAAAATTATTTTATTATTTTATTTGTAACTTTATTTTTAATTTATTTATGTATTTTAGTATTTTTTTAGAGGGCACTTTTACTTTCTTCTGCACTTTCATTAAAATGGTTTCAAGTTTGTTGTAACAAAGTATTTGTTCAGCCAAAACTTGTTTTAGGGGTTATTGTTACTGTTAAGAATTATTTTTAATATCATAAACCTAGTAAGTAAAGTAAATATACACCAAACCCCAACATACAGAGGGCACCAAATGCCGGCTTACGACAGAATCTTTTGGCTGAAATAAATGTGCCAACAGACTCTGAGAATGAGACATTCCCTTTCAAGTCGACATTGTGTCGATAGCTGATGCTTTGGATGACTGTATAAAATCCCCACCGTATAAACAATCGAGCTGCACAAATGCTATTATATAAGATGCTGCAAGCATATATTCAATGAGTGCCTGTTAAGTAAACAGGAACCAGACTTAGTTGAAACACTCAAACTCACAGCTGGCAAGCTGCCAAGATGGCACTGGTGTCACAGTGGGCCGAGCCACGGCTAACAAGATGAGTTAACACATGACAGTGTAATGATTGGGCAACAAATGTATTGGTGCACAGCTATAACAGATCAGCCCAGAGTGGATGTATGGGCAAATAACGTAAATAGACAGCACTTGATAGAACAATAAGTAACTATACCAGAAAATGTAAAGTTGACAGCGAGAATTAGAACTAAGTCTTCAGGCCATAATAATTGCAGCGAATGTCACAGCACAGGATTTGCCCACTGGACTTAACTGAAACACACACTAAGGGATGTGACTGTAAAACCTTAGCCATCCAAAATGTGCACGTTCACTTTGCACAGACAGAACGTGGGGAGCAAATTTCCAAGTTATTAAACCTAGCGAACCCGGACCAGCCCGCCGCAAAACAAATGTACTGAGTAGACATTCCCTTAGCCCAAGTCCAAGAAAAAGCAAAACTCCTTGTAGAGTGGGTATGAATGTCTAATGAATTAACCTCTATAGAATTAACCAACCTTCACTACAATAGTGATTCAATCTGGCTTCAGGATTTTTAGGAGAAATGTGTTCCCCCGACGTGTCAGCTATAGATGCAATATGGAGACCGACTCATAGGGAAATCCAGCTTTACACTGATTTTGTACGGGCACTATGAGGTACAGGTACTTGTTAAAAGCAACAGTGGCAAAAAAGCTATCTGACATGACAAACACCTGATGAAAATGTCCTATAAATGCAACAAATGATTGACGCATAGAAAGCGCATCAAAGCATTTTAACTGGCTAACAAAGCACAGCTTTTGGTTTGCATTTTACAGCATCTGGGCCCTCTCATGTCTTTTGAGATGTAAACACATTTAATTTTTTTCTTTTGTAATTTCTTTCTTTAAAATAACAAGTAATGGTTGCTTTTCTGAGGAGCGGTAACAGTTACTGCTGAACTGTTAATGCAGTAACGGTTACTGCTGAAAGAAGTAACGGTTGGTGACATATACAGCTGATTATTGCAACTGGAGGGCACAACCTTTCAAATAAGGCAATAATCAATCAATCAATATAAGGCAATAATCTAGGAATGACCAGTTGTAGCAGAAATTGTGTAGACATTGCAGTTATATATCAAATTGATAAAGACTGTTAACCTTGTGTTAGTGTGGTGTAATGGTCTGGGTGAGGTTCATCTAAACCAGGGCATATAACCTTAAATCATCCCTGACATGTAGCGGGTTTCAAATTGTGGAAAAGCTTTTTTCTTAAAAGATCTTTTTTTATTTAGTGCACTGTGTAAATAACAAACAGAAATTTCAACATACTCCTTATTCCAAGGGAATTACAAAACAATAGACACAGATAAAACTAAAACTGAGAGCAATGCATGCATGCGTTGCATTCATATAATCATTGAATATCTAAATACATAATGAACGTTATAATGTGCGAATGGGCTACTGCTATCCGCGGGATCACCAATGAATAAAGCACACGCCCGCACTGTGCCTTAAACGAAACGCTGTTTTAAAGGAGGATGGGATACTCGTCTTCATCAGTTGAAATCACGTCAATACGTCAATGCTGCGCGTTTCAAAGCACTTCAATGGCTCTTTAATGGGAAATATGAGACATTCAGAATTTCGCAATAGCGACATCATGTGACTTTATGTTGGTTGATGAGTTCGTTGTTCTGATATAGTTCAATTGCTCGTTCAATGGCAGTTTGTTGCCACCAGAGTGCAGGAGAGCCTCATAAAATCTGCTTCATGTTTGTTAAAAGCCTTAAGTCTTCACAACAACGCGTCAACTCCTCTTGAGTTAGAGATACAGTTCCTTTCATGTGTTGTAGTAACATTGATAAATATTAATTATGAAACTAGACGATCATTAGTTTGATGATCATTAATTATCTTTTAGGTTGTAATGGACTTTTTCACATTTAATGTAATTTCTTTGATGTTCAGTTTCTATTTGTTTACATGGCATTGGTACTGTACTTCCAACAACATTTATTGCTTTATTGTAAATCACTTTGGTAGTAAAGTATCTGCTCAAAGCAGTAACTGACTGCTTATTTATGCAAATAGTTTTACTTTAATGTCTCAAAATGTTGCAATCTGTAGACATGTGAAGTGGTCTGCATTATATTACAGATTTTTAAGTTCTGGTTCAAATCTGATACTCTCAACAGGTTTGTATCATGGTTTGGTTTACAGTAAATAACCTCATATAGGTCTGAAAACAATATAATATCCTAACTAATATAGCTTCAATGTGTTGTTTTCATTGAAGGCACAGTAAAACATGTTTTTGTCTGTATATGTGTGCATGTGCTGTGCTCATGGAGCCTACAAAGGGTACAATTATGTGGTAACGTATGTTTCCATGCTGTGAAATGTTGTGTCCTTGTGTGTTTATTTTAAGGCAGTTTTGTTCAGTTATGCTAGATAGATGTTTTTTGTGTTGTACTTGAAGCATCCATTTAAGTACCACACACTTAGCATATAGTGTGTGGGGGGGAGGGGTATTTAAAAATATATTGGGGACACATTTGTACCCGAGTCAGTAAAACCTGACAAACCTGAGCAAAACCTCCTTTTTGCTATATACAAATTTAGAAAATTATTTTTAATTGTAAAAATGCAGAAAGGTTTGTGTCAGGGTTAGGTTAGAAGAATGGAGGCCTTATCAGTTTGGCTCAGGCACAGGTATACTTAAAAACTTGACCTCTCACTAGCTGTGTATAAAAACAATATGCATAAAAACAATTGAAGTCTATGGAGGTCTGTGGTGTGTGTATGTGTGTGTGTGTGTGTGTGTGTGTACCTGGTGGCTTTAAAAGCACTATGTTACAGGAAGCTGCTGTAATTTCCTCCATCCCGCATCCATTGCTTAGCCATCAACCAAGAGTCCAAACCACAACCACATGTGATCCCAGCTCTCATTCACTTGAGTGAGAATATTCCAGAACCCCCAGACCCAAAAAATACAATCTAACTAAAGACACCCGACCATTTAGAGAAAGAAACAAAACAAAAAATGAACTTTAGCCCCTCATTAGCACACAGAGACATTCACATGCATGCATTTAGCAGCTTGGCTTTGTTTATGTTTTTATAAGTCCTTGTCCCTGAGTATTAAACTTATAACCTATGCTACAAAATGTCGGCTACAAATAATAATTAATAAAACTCAGATGGTACTGTTTGTTTAAGGAAAGGTGTGCTGTATAAACAGATAGTCCATTTATGGAAAAAATACCCTGAATTGAGAGATTATGACTTAATGACAGACCTGAGCTATACCTAAGGGTATGAGAATAGCGCAGAGACTTCAGTGGGGTGGGGGCTATTCTGTTTTGGGCCTGTAAACAACCGAACAGAGACTCTCTAGCACCCTCAAAACACCTTAGTGACCACATAACAACACCTCATTGTGGTAATGAGTTCTGCATTTCTTCATATACATCTAGAAAAACTGAAACCTTTTGATATTCCGAATGTCCTTTGCATTGTGCAATGTGTGTGCAAAGCAACCTTGAGCAAAACAGGCGTGTGTATGCAACTGTAGTGAAATTAATTTGTGCATGCTACAGTCAGGCTCTCCCAGCTGGCATTACCGTGTCTGTAGGGAACTAGTGTGATATTTAGGCTTTCTGTTGGATAATGAACCTGGAAAGCTTCTGATTGCATAGGAACAATGTGTCTGAGTCGGGCTTCTTTGTAGCCAAACATCAAAGCAGAAATATGTATTTACTGCTGATTCCTCTGATCTCACAGAAGGCCACAGCTGATCGGAATCAAAAGCAAAGCTACATGAAGGGAAGATTCTACCGCAGTACACACGGGAGGGAGCCTCTGTCAAAGTCTATCTGTTCCTTTGATTCCCATTCATTTACTGCCAAACCTGAAATTATAAATATACTATACATATTCAACCTTCTGCACCATTTTAAGGTTTTATAGTTGCCAGTGTAACCTGCTACTCAAAGAGAAGCAATACACTGATGTACAGCACGTCCCCTGCAGGACAACTGCAACACAACAGTCTTCTAGATGGGCAATTATTGTACCAGACAGACACAAAGAGCAATCAATTGCCAGACTGGTTTAGACAAGTCACCATTTTTATTTATCAGAATACATTCATATAACGCTAACACATATTGTATCAGATGTTTTCTTATATGTGTACATTTGATACAATATGTGTTAGCATTAGAGGCTGTTGTCTGCAGCCCCCCTATCAGTCAAAGAATAATCTGAGTTAGAGGTGAAATGATTTTGACAGCCACAGGGTTTTAATTACTTCTGCCACCACCCTGATCATTAAGAAAACACCATTAAGCCTGCTGACTGCACACAAATAAAATACAGATACACTCTTTATTGGCTTAATTACTTCATTAGATCTGATTGTCTAAAGGAATAATACATCAAAAAATCTCTAAAGATCAACCTTTTAGAAAAAACAACATACACAACGTAAGATAATTAAAAAATGATTGGTGAAAAAATGTTTGTTACAATAGAAGCTCTATCTTTTAGCACAGTGGGTCATGGGTCAACTCATTTGTTGTGTTTTATGACCAAACAGTGATAAAAAGATTCACAGGAAATCATTTGGTGGCCACTGGAAAAGTTCCAAACTCCTTTTGGTTACTTAAGAGTTGAAGTTAAAGAGTTCTGACTGCAGAGACATTTTCTCCTGGAGAGAAAGAGCAAGTTATTGTGTTATATCGTATAGCAAAACATGTCAACTCAGGGGCTGTTAGAATGGGTTATGACAGCTACGTGCTTTCATCTCAGAGGAATGCAGAGGAAGTCTAGTTAACCCCTGTGTGCTTGAAACTGGCTCAATGTAAGCTTTGAAACCAAGCTTGCCCACCCAACAAATTCTTGGAGCGAGAACTCAAACCCAAATCATTCAGCCACATGTATGCAACCACTAGCGTGATACAATTCACCAAACTTCAGAACTCTAGAGCTGATTGTGTGATCCAAGCATATGTTTCTATTCTGTGAAAAAGCCCTGGAAGTTTCTGTTCTGAAGGGTTGGTGAAAGATTGCAGTGCGGTATGGGGCAGAAAGCTTCTGACTGGCCCACAGCCAAGTCTTGGAAAGCTTGAAGATCTCAAGCAGGTCCAGATACTGTGCAGACAGACCCGGTTAACTCAGAGGTTATAGCCTCGATTACCATGTTTGACCACTTGAACTTAGATTAGGAGGTTAGGAGGTCCTGTCAAGGTTTTGTATGAAATTCACCTCTCTTTTTAAAAGATGCCTATAGTAAATTTGGTGACCTCTGTTCTTTTTAAAGAAAATAGTTAAATAGTGTAATCCGGTCTTATTATGCTTTGGCAGATATCTGTTCGACTGCTTTACATTTTTTTCTAACCATTCTTAATCAGAGAGCTGCAGTGGAACCAAAAAGCATTGACACTTTGACACAGTTAAAAAAAATTTAGTGTTGTTGTAATGGATAACAACATATTAAACCAAGTCTGCCAAGAAATGATGTTAGGCCTTTCTTAGAAACATTTCTCTAAGCCTCTAGCACCACCAACAGTTCTAAGCATCCTATGACATCAGCTTCTGTCTTGAAAATTTTCCAGCTATTTTGATAAACCTACCTTTTCAAACTTTTGTGTCAGTCATTTTGAATTTTGTCATAAATTAAAATATTTTACAAATGCAATTGCATATCTCTATGAAACTTGGTATTGTTTATTATCCTCATTGTCTTAGGGTACTTACAAAATTTGGAGCTGGCCTAGTGGTCATTTAGATTCCCTGGCTTATGATGCAACTGTGCTTCCTGTCCATAATTTAGAGTTCTTTTAAAAATCTACTTTTTCAAACTCCTCCTATGTTGTATGTCCAATTTGCACAAAATTTTGTATGCATCATCTATGGACACTCCTGACAAAATGTTATTTAAGTCTTTTTGATAAATCAAAGTAATGTATCAATATATTAGCTCTGGCAAGATGCCAGAAAGGATCTCAGGCTCAATGTGTCTTAACAATGCTTTGCCCTATTGACATGAAACTATATCGCTGTCTCATAACAATTTGGTGACCGCGCCACCTATTGTTTAAAAATATATGTAATGTCTTATTTCTGTAAGTGGTTTTGCTTATGTTTTTAGGCCTATCTTTCTAAACCCATCATCCACAAATATTTCCCTTTGTGCTACAGGGCTTGACCCAGTAACTGCTTCCTTTGAAATAAATAGAAGTTGATTTTGATGTTTTGTTTTGACATTTAGACATATTTACATGTGGCTGAATAAAACAAAGTTGATGCTAACATTACATAAGTGCTTACGTTTCCATTAAGTCATAAACATTTTGAATAGAAATCAGAGATAAACATATCCAAAGCTGAGTAATAAAAATATCTTTCCTTTCCTATTGTTCTTGCTAAATCATATGAGACTCTCAGTATAAATGATGGAACTAACTTAAATATGAAAATTCTCTCTACTGCATTGATGATGGTCTGCAGTAACAGGGGAATAAAAGCTGTAATCCATACACGCTGTGTGTGTGTGTGTGTGTGTGTGCACGTGCATATGTGTAAGATACCATACCCACCGGGCTTTTTTGCAACTGCATGTTGTAATATAAATCCCTACTGCATTTTGCATTTATCCATTTTTAATGAAGTGTCTCAGCTGTGTGTCTGTTCAAGAAAGAGGGAGGGGAGATGGAAAGAAAGATGTGGATGGAATTGTTAATATAAAAGGTGAAAGAGAAAAGAAGGGGTCACAGAGATTTGAGCATCTGTCAGAGGTTGTGTGATGACATCACTGTCAGGGGTGGTGTAGCATCAGGAACTTGTATCATTCACCAAACCTTACCATTATCAGATCCTCAAGCATTAATCAGACACCTGGGGTTGTTCAGTGAGTAGCTTAATGTAGTTCCCAGTTGAAACAGGAAATTAAGGCAGGACATATTGAAGACCTTGTCTCTTTAAAAAATATAATGGCCAATAGGCTTTAGTTTGCATCAAAGCCGTAAAGCATGGTTGAGTGCAAGATGAGTAAATCATCAGTATTATTGGTCTGTTTCTTCAATAAGAATAACAGTAGGTTGTTAGCATAAAGTTAGGTGCTAGCATATAGATAGCCTTAAAGCTAATTCCTAAAAACTAAAAGCGACCTGTCTGCTCAACAAGTCTGATTTTGATTTAACAGTGGTCTTCAGAAGAAATGACAGAGCTTTTTTCTTTAGTTCCTCTGTCTGCTTCTGAGTTTTGTAACATTTTTAAAGAGCAGAAGAGTAAATGCAGGTAAAGTAGTAATAGGAAATGAGATTCATAAAGACTCTTATGACACAAGCACACTCTGGCCTGCTAAACACAACCCACAGAGAGACATGGAGGGCAACATGAAAACAACCATTACACCATTTCATAAGCTGTTTATTTATCTAGCGAATTCATCTCTTTAATTTCTGTACAGCAGCATACAGGGAATTGACAAAATATAAATAAGAAAATTCAACAGTGTTTCTTTTCTTTAATTTAATTACAAACCTCAGTTAAAAGTGGCAAATTATCTTCAACATTTAAATTTTCAGTCGCTCTCTCAGGCTACTCAAGAACGTAATATTTAACAGCAACTTAAAATGTGATATTGTTAATTATTACTATTATGTACAGTTGTCACCTATTAGCAAACAATCCTTAGAGCTTATTGGGATTCACTTTTCATCCTTAGAGTGCACTGAAAAAAATACAATTATGTTATACAAAGATCAAAAATACTATTATAAACGCTTGTTATAAATGGTACACTATATTAATAAACTGCTGTTGACATTTTACATCTAAGTACAAAATTCTGGTGAGGTAGTTCCCTCTGGAGTCACGTTTGACAGTAAATACTGAAAAGACATCACTTATTTCTTTTCCATTTTCTGTAATTATTTACAATACAGCAAATCTATGTTCCTTACTTCATTAAAACTTAATTCCTTTGGTAAACATAACTGTCAGAAATGTGCAGTCCTGCAAGAGTCAATTGTACATTCACAATATGTTTGCATCCTTTTTTCTTTTGGGGATTTACTCTTGTACATAATGCAGAGGGGGCAAATGCATTGTTTTTACAAAAAGCTTTTTTATTAAGAACATTCATTTGTGCTGCATTCACCATTGACCCTTATGAATGGTCAAACAGCGGTTTTTGTTTGTTTTTCATAAACCTTTTTCCTTGCCCACCCGGGATGTTTTGTAAAAAGGTGAAATTTGTATGAAGATCATATCAAGCTAAAGAGAGGCACCCATACTTTTTC
>JAZGTK010019691.1:0-11287 GCA_036877625.1 Ambastaia sidthimunki
CAGCACCAATTAGCAATAGCAGACTAGGCCTGCATTTATTTATTTATTTAAGCAGGTGAGGCTAAAATGCTATTGATTAATCTCCTACATTAATTAGGGTATTAAATGCTCAAAAATACCCCTGTAGTTTAAATCAAGGTTATTAAAAAAATGTGTGGTCATAAAAATTGGAACATCAATCCTCAGAGAATGCTTGCTACCAGAATCAGTGTGTGTTGAACTGACAGAGAAGCTGAGTTTTGCTAATGACCCCACCTCATTTTCTATTTCCTCAACCCACAGTTTAGTTCAACACCTCAGAGCTTGTAATATTTCACTGTGCAGCCCACCGAAATATAAGAGCACTTTTGTCCACCTCACTCTCTTTCTTTGCTGCTATGCAAATCTGTACATTTTTAACCAAACAGATTAATCATGGCATGTTTGAAATTTAGACAGCTCAATTTGTGGCCAGCTTGTTTCAATTGCAAGGGCCATTTTTATCTCAGTTCAACACATCTGGTATCTTGAAAAGCTCTCGCATTGGAAATAAATCACAGACATTATCTAGGTATTAGAAATGCAATCTAGGTCAGGGTAAAGATAGCAAGTTTAAATATGAATCACAAAATACACCACATTTTCAATTTTCGAATTGTAGATAATATATTACACTTTTTTATAAATGAAGAACAAAGGAAATCAATTTACATAGATTTTGTTGTATGATAATACAGACAAAAATTAAATCACTATACTGCATGATAAAAGTGAAATATTATAGTCTTGAGGAAATTGTTAATATTTAATATTTCTAATATATGCATTTAAATAAATAAGATTTCAATTGAAGTAGATATATTGCAAGTGGAAGCATAGATTGCCTGTCTGAAATCACTCAACACAGACAGGCTGTTTCTCAAAATATTCCATAATCATTACTTCAAAATTACTTTACTGTTAAAAGTGTGCAGTTGTTACCTTAAATGAATTCTACCCAACTTGATGCTAAGATTATTTTGACGCATTATTGCCATTATTATTACTGTTATTACTTTGTTTAAACTAATGTTGTAAGGCATAAGTATTTGGCTTAATTTAGACGTTAAAACTCAATTCCTGTTGGTAGAGTGGTTAACAGAATTAGATATTAGATGAGTACCTACTTAACACATATTTCATACTTCTGATACTTTTGATTCATCAATCATGGTATTTGGTGGTCAAATATTTTGATGCTGACCACCTGACGGTACATTATCACTTACCTGATCTGCTAATCTATTGATTAGGGTCACATTAATAAAGGCAATAAAAAACCGAACTAAATATCAAATTGGATTCTAAATCTATAATGTAGTCTTTCAAACTGAACGTGAACTGAAACCTGGAACAACATCCCAACTCTATCATAAGCCCCTCCCACTTCCCACAGGGTCAGAGTGCTCAGGAGAAATATGCTGTTGCAATGTTCTTTTCTTAAGCAGTGAGCGTGTTATTGGACAACAGAGACTAATCTGTGGTTGACAAGCCTGAACCAACTTTATTTAAATAAACACTGGGAGGACGCTTGCAGGCATCGTCTCAGCTAATTCACTGCATTATTTAAAAGTGACTGTAGGCATCTCAATCACCCAGCATTCACACAAATGTGACTGGCCTGAATTTTCTATTCTTGTCAGGTCACACTTACATATTGCATTATTTTCCCCTTCCACTCACAAGTGAAATTACTTTAGGTCTGTTTTAAGACTTCCAAAATCACTCTTGCATTTCTTGAGCTTGTTTTCGGTAGGGAACCTCTCAGAGGTGCCTGCCAATCATTTTCATTAGTCAGCCTGTTCGAGTCAAGGGGAGAGCCGAGAGCCGTAATCTGTGGATGAAAGAAGATCCTATAATTCTCTAGGAGTGCAGTTCGGTAAGTGAAAGAAAAACATACCAAAGAGCAATATTGTTCATTATGGCTGTTCTCTTCCTTTGGGTGAAAAATGTTTGAGAATGTTGTTAACTGATTTAAGAACTTTGAGGTCATTGTTGTATAACAAGGTATGGAGATGGTATACAAATAAAGTATTATTTTACAACAATCACCAGCATCCTTTAAACAACTTTGAAGATGACAATAGGGTTTGCCTCACTACTCATTTATACTTGTCAAATAGAAATTTTGACAAGTAGGTCATAGCTGGCAGGTCAAAGCTTACTTTATGTAAATATGTTTGCAAGAAACATATAGCACCAGCCCAGTTCACTTATGACATGCCTTAATGCAAATTAGATTCACTTCCATCCATATTTTCAAATATGTTTACCCATAAGTTGCTATAGAAAAATGATGACACGCAGCTACACTGGAACATAATTTGTGGGAAGGGGAATTTCTGGTGATTTTTTTCCCCATTATCAGAACAGGAAAGCACCCCATTAGATTAGCATACTCAGGCTACATCCCATATTAGAGCATTTAACAGCTTGGCTTGTAAATTTACTTATCTCTATCAGAGGATTCACCTCTTACATCACCCAGATGGGATCATCACGGATCAACTAATGCTTCCATGTATTTTGATTTCCCTCTTTTCTCTCCACATAGAGTTTAATAAAGTCCTAATTTCTATAGTTCATCATTATCTTGTGATATAGATGTGACACCTGGCAAATGTTCAAGTAAAAGAAGATAAGAATGCATAATGAGGATATAGTTGACTCACGAATTCACAGTCACAAATTCACAGGTATTTTGTGGTTAGTTACAGGTGGACACAGCCCAAAGAAATCCTCATATTCCCAAACACAATAAAATCTGCACTTTCACAAAAGCAAAATTTAGATGCACACAACTACATTACTGTGGTGGACTGAGGCAAGAGATTTAAACAGATTTGATGCTGTAGGTTTTTTTAAGGATCACTGAAGGAATCCAATCAAGAAACAATCCTTCATGAGAAAACCATAAATAGTTCACCTAAACATAGAACTTACGTCACCATTGAATCACCCTCATATTGTTCCAAACCTGTGACTTTATCCCACAGATTGGAAGAACGTTCATGCCATCTCTTTTACACATTGGAAGTGGATGGGAAAGAACAAAACACGAAAGGACCATAAAATCAGTGCATTTGACTTTTCCAAATCTTCTGAAGCTTTGTGTGAGGAACAGACTGACATTTATATTGTTATCCATTCTGTCTTAACAGATGTGGTCAACACTCCCTTTAATTGTAAGTAAAAGAGCAACTCGGACATTCAGACATAATAGCACTCGTTTTGTGTTCCATGGAAAAATAAGTACATAATTCGATTTTTGTTTCATTATATTTAATGTTGCATCACGCGTCATGTTCCAAAAAATACAATTTAAAAAACAATGACAGTCATGTGTGAAGCTTTGGTATAAATATTTACCCACATTTATAGCAGAAAGAAACTGATACTTATATTTGTTTCTTTGTGACAGTTTTTACCTCTCTAGCACTGTCTTTAGCAGGGTGTTCATAATTTTATCAGAGGAAACACTTGCAAGTCGATGAGGGCTTTGTTTTTTCATCAACCTCCCTTAATTAAATCTACCCATCTTCAAGCATTTTCGTGATCTTAGCAAATAAAACCAAAAGTGAGCACATCTAATTAAAGAAAGTCACTGTTAAAACAAGCCGTCAAGACCGTGCAAGCGTTTGCAGACACACTGTGCTGAAAAGGATGGCAGCTCCATTCCTGTCAAGCTGCAGAATTTCTCACAGTCAGTTCATGCTAAAATTATGTGTCATTAGCGAATTACACAGGTGCCAGAATGAGTTTATCATCTTCAGTATGTAAATCTTGCCTGTAACCGGAGGTGTGTTATGAAAGCGTCCTATCTCTTAAGCCAAATGAGAACGCCACACTGATAGGAGATTACCCTGCTCTGGTTCAGGCTGATGTTGCCCCTCCTCAGGCTAGGAACTGAGTTATGACGTGCTTGTTTCCCTAATCTTTATGCAACCCTAATGAGGAGACACACAGGGCCAAACAAAGGGAGGGAGGAGGAGGGGGGTAAACAGTGCATCTGTAAATGATGTTTGTGTTGTTGTTGTTAATGAGACAATTCATGCAGCATTCTTGTCAGGAATGTAGCAATGATGAACCATTTGGATTACATGTTTATCGGTATCTGATATGTGTCCTATGAGTTAGAGTTTGACCTGGTGAAAGGTTACGTCTATAGGCTGAGAGTATATAAATAACCTTGATAAACACAGCTACATGGCAAAGCATAGGATTCATGGGATGCTGTCCTTGTTTGTAAAAAGTAACTTTGTAGGTAATTGTGAAGCTGTTTAATTAAAATTAACCTTAGTTTCAGTTATGGTTATAGTTGCATTGTCTCATTGTATTGCAGAATATTGCTGAGCATTATAAAGGAAATTCAAATTCTTATTTATCCCTTACATCAAGACACCAAATCGCCCTCAAAAACATTCACCTATTCTGCTCCTCTCCGTTGGAATGAGCTACCAGCCTCCACCCCATCTGCTGAGACCATCCTACACTTCTAAAACCAATTGAAAACAGACCTGTTCTATATAAACTTATACAGAACGTTAAACCTGCAATCCATAACTCTCTATCGCCATCTCTGTTTTATGCATAAAATTGCAGGTTACTTTGCATAGTTTTATTTTTGTATGTTGAAGTCATATTAAGTCAAACTGAAATTGCTCAAACTCAAATTTGATTAGAATGATAAATAATTATTATAAACTTACCATTGCAAATCATGGTGCTGTAAGGAGACAATTTGAATACTGATCTATTATGTACTTGCTTAGGAAATGGTTGTTTATTTTTAACCAAAAAATAGTTATGAATTGCAGCTTTAAATGCTCCCTAATTTGTATGTTGCCTTGGATAATTTCTTCAGCTAAATAAATAAATAAATGTAAACGTAATGTCAGCTGAAAATCAGGTGAATCATTGTTGTACAGTTGGGAGCTTAGAAACTTCTTGATTCTTCTGATGTGTTGTATCTTGTGTAAGAGCGAAAGTGTTCCCTACTGTCTCTCAGTTTACAAAAACAAAAAGCAACATGAAGCTTCCGTCCCTGAATGAGACCATCAGGATCGACCTTGAGAGGGGACGGCAGTTGTAGCGATACTGTGCAGGCCTGCTGTCACGTTCACATGCTAATGGAGCAGTGAGTGTCTGCCGCCCCACTTCCCCTTACTCCTGTAAATGCGCAGATTGTCATTACCCGTGTTTATATGCAGAGATAACGTGCCCAGAGCTAGATATCAATACAAAGAGTGAAAGGAGATTATAAGCAGCATTTAAACGGGCGTCACTCACAAAAGAATGCATTAGTTAAAGGTCTGGGCATAATGGATGTCTGTGGAGTGCCCTTGGATGGATGCATTGAATAAAAGCATGCAGGTCACCACTATTGGTGTCCTGGGCCATTCAATGAGCTGCCCTGTTAAACCACAGACAGCTATGAATTATAAAGCTGAATTTATAAAAATAAAATGAGATGACATCCCATAAATCTTTTTATGTAAAATACTGTCTTCATGTAAACATTGTTGAAAGTTGCAAATGCAATATTTTCATTATATATGTTATTGCATGCGTTTCATTGTTTTCTACATACACATATTTGTGCTCAGTAATTTACGTACCCCTTGCAGAATGTTTGAGATGTTTACGATAATCAGATAATAAAAGAGCTTAAAAAATGATTTTTTTTTTTGTTTGTTTCCTGCTTTAGCAATAATGACAATTAGCAGCTTTTTGTGATGCTGTATGTGAGGCCCTCAATTGGCTTGAATGGCAAAGTTGGATATCAACATCATTTAGGCACTGTGAGAAACTCAAAATGTGCTGAGCATGCAAGGAAACCAAAGAACTTATATATGGTATATGGATGATATGGTATATGGATGATATTTTGTCATGAACCGAGTATAGCTTCACTACCCTAGACAAACCAAAGCACACAAAAGGGCACAGTCATTGATTCACATTGATGCACATTGATGTCTTTTGAACAAAAACATTTGTATAATTCAAGTGATTGTTTTGTACAATATATGTAAAGATCTTTTATGTAAAATAGCTTTAATCAAGGCCTTGATAAAACACAAAATGTTTAAAGTGGACAATCAAAATATAGCATTACCTTTTATTTACTATAAGTAACTTTGCAACTACTTGTCAACTACCATTCAATTTAATTTTTTGTCAGTTTGTTTATATAACACTTTAGTTACTGATTATAAGTTACTTTGCAAGTACATATTAACCTAATAACCCTAAACCTAACCTAATGGTCTACCAGTATTATAATGAGAGTTGGTTGACATGTAGTTGCAAGTTACTTATAATTAGTAGAATGTATAAAGTGGACTATCAAAATAAAGTGTAACATTTGACATTTAAGCAGAACTATATATAGGTGTAAAGGACAAGGGTGGTTATATTAAGATTTTACGTGAGGAGTAAATAATGGTTAGGCTTTGAGCATAAGCAAAAGCAGAGTTCATCATTAATGATGAGGGGCCACTAATGCCAAGCTGCTTGAAGCCCCAGGGCCTGCTGGGAATTTGGTGGCCCCTTAGCCAAAGCCCTAAGGCTAACAACACCAGACCAAATGTGCTCTCCATAACCTACATGCGCTAACACACTGCACACTTCTAACATCCTCACGTATGCTGTTCACTTTCACTTTTAGACCTCTGCTGGCTAAACAGATGAGACTAGAGGGTTAAATGTTACCTTGACCAGAGTTAGACTCAGTGTCAAGGTGTATTGTACTCTGTCAAACTCATTTGGGTGATTGTGTCCTGTCAACATTGCTCTGCCTGACATGACCCATTCTGCGTTTGGCTTTCCTCTAAGTTTGTCTGAAACCTGACCAGCAATGGAGAAAACACTCTTTCTTTTTGACACATTCACAGTAAGGAAATGTTTGGTACAGCATATATGATCCCATAATTGAAGTCAGATACACATTCGCCCTTTGAGAGGAGCAGTGGTTCTAGAAGGTTGAGAGACGATACTGAATGAGAGGTTGAAATGAAAGAAAAGATGGTAGAGTAAAAGCAAAGCTGTAACAGTATCCTTTTGAAAAGGCAACCTGGTTTTTGAACCTGGTTGACATTGACATGCCTAAGGCTAGTAATGCTTCAAGCCTACGACCTGAATTAGTGAGCAAAACAAACCTGCTGCTCTAACAGAAATTCCAACATAACGTCATCCAGTCATACCCCATGGAGAGGATACAGTGAAAACAGACCTAAAGGCCCAATGATAAGGGGGCCCTCTAAGATCCTTTATGGTGTGGTGTACACATTGGGTCACAGGAATTAAAGGACCCACCCATAACCCATAACATTTCATTTCAGGTCCAGTGAATTTTACTGGTGGCACTGTGAATCATACAAGACACCACATAAAGTCAGGCTCAGAGAAATATTAAGGAGGTCAAAGGTTGGATTAGAAAGAACACAAGTTGTTTTACTTTTTTTTTTACATTTTAGATTTGACCTAACAACACAGAGTATGTAACATTACAGAACTAGAAAACCATGTAAAACATTTCAAATATTTAGATAATTAATTGCATGAATGAATAACTGTGACAGCAAGGTACTTGGGGAGATTTTCAGTAGATTATAGAGGTGAAATGCTCTAATTCATTATCCTGACAGCTGGAGATTCAAGTTCCCTTTTAAAACAGTGCATGCACATTTTTTAAAATGAAAACACATTTTAAAGAGGTTCTTGAAATCAAGTGAATTCAGATACAAGACTATCAAATTATAATTTTATTAACGTACAGGTTTGCAGAGTTGTGACTTAAAATTCCAATTAGAAAGGCTTTTAAACAGTTTTACTATGAAAGTGGAGACAAAGGTCATTTAAAGAGCGGGGGGAAAACATATGTAACTTCACATTTTCTTTTCAATTCATTATCCACCTCCCATTTTTAGTTCCATGTCTCCTGGAAGCACGGCAAATGAGAGGGATTAAGGTTTAATGAAAGCACGGAGACCAAGCAAAGAGCACAAGTGAAGTAAATCAATGTGGGGCATCAGCAGAGCTTAGAAATAGAACCTGAAATATACGCCAGCACTGAAACCCTGCTGGACAAACAGCATTTGAACATTTCAGACATGTTTACCCCCAGGACTTCCCTCTCCTTCCTCTCTAAGTCTGTTTGAAGAGAAGGAAAGAAAATATATATCAAAAGGACATTAACCTTTACTACCCATTCAAAGATGGGACCTTAATTAACAGAAGTAAATAATCCTTGTAATTACCCCATGGCCATATCCAGCTGGCATAAAACCTACTAAATGGACCATCACAACATAAAATGGTATCTAATTGAAAAACTTGAGAGCACAAGAAAGATGAAAACTAATTTATTCACAGCTTTTCCTGTGACTGAGTAAACATATTATTATTAGTTATATATTGAGGTCTAATATATACATGTGCATGTTATTTATTGAAATTATTGACATATGATTTGAATTATCAATACAATTTGAAGCATAGTATCATACAGTTTTTCTTTATGTTGAACAATAAACGTTGCAGTTCTACTTTCTAAACGTTGCAGTTCTGCCCATCAAAAATGATGGGCAGACAGAAAATAATTGGATAAGATAAAATAAAATAATTAGCTTGTTCACAATTTATTTATTGATGTTTTTTGAATGATACTTAAGATAATCATATCCATTAGCAGTATCACTTCACTTTGTTTAAACAATGACAATAAAGATAAATAGAGAGAGAGGCTTTGACAGTTTTTCTGAGCCTAAGGAGGACTCTAAATTTAAAGCTTATATAAATGTTTAAGGTATTCAGTCAAAGACTATTTTAGCTAGGGCAATTCACATGGATATTGCAGATAAATATATTTTCATTGTGCTCAGACAGTAAGACATTCATTTCCCCTCATTATTTGTAAGAATCAGTAGCAATATCCTTTTGAAATAAGCATGACATTGGAGGCCCAGTGGAAAATCAGGGTGAAACAAAAAGTCTTTAATTTAGTTGATGCCAGAAGGCAAAGTAGGAATGAAGCAAATGAAGAGATCCTAAAGTTAAACTTCCCTCATAAAGATGAGGCTTTTTCCATAGGAACATGATCTTAATGAAATAGATTGCTACCCTGCCTTCATAATACACAACACTTAATTGCACTTGTAATACTGGACTGTTATAAGGAAGTCTTACATGCCCTCTTTATGCTGTAACTTGTATCCTTTTGCCCTAAAGCTTATTGCTAGACATTGCTAATTTACAAACACACTTTAATATATGTCTGTCCAACGACCAGAAAAAAAATCAAAAGCAGTTGTTAACTATGTATAGTTATTAAGCAAACAAACTCTACAAAATTAGTTTAAAAGAAAACTGTTAACTACTTTATTATTATTATTATTATTCAATTTTATATTAAAAGAATGACAGTTATTTTTTGTTTGTAATTACTATTTCTGTGATCAGTGTTTCCACTGGTAAACCTGGTGTCAAACCTGGTTTTAAATGTATTTTCTTTTAGCAGAATCAACAGCTTTTGTTCTAACGAAAGGTTCAGTACAGGATTAAATATCACAGAAAAAATTATACATCTGTACATTTTAGACTTTTATATTCAACTTTTATAAACCCTTAACTTTCTGTTTTTCGCATACCTGTTTCTTTCTTTCTCTATCTCTCTTCAGCCCTCACTTTGTTTCTTTTTTCTCCTCTGATATTAACATTTTGCTTGTGGCAGTAGGAGCTAATGTGGATTGGTATTTTCATTATAAGTCAGCCCAAAGCCATGCTCAGCTGTATCTGTGGTTTCCAAATTGAGCTGTAAATTTTGAGAGCATCTGACACCCATGCCCCAGGCTTACATCAGAATACTAACAAGATGACGAAGACATTTCCGTCTTCGTAATTCGAGTCGCACCGTATATCAGGTCAACATACAACGCCGTCCACTACAACATAGCAGAGGCAATCCAACATAACACTCCAGTAAGTATCCTGGCCCTACCATACAGCATAATAAATGAACCTATTTAAACTGGATTTACTGCCACTTTAAAACCTGATTGCTGCGAATTCAGAATAATTCATAAGACTTTTAGTGCTGTTCATCACGTAGCCTAGGCTGTTTCCGTGTGAATGGATGCATTCTTTGTAGTTTATCAAATAAACTTCCTTCTTATCTGCCAGTGTAATACGCAATCTCAATGCATATGTATCCGTTCTGCCTTTAATTAAGGGGCATGTTACCCCTATAGCATGGTAGTTTGCTACCTCTGTAGCAAAACGTAATCTTCACTTCACCACAATGAAGCAGGAATCAAGGTAACAGGGTGGAGAACACTGATTATTGTTGAATATTTACATTCATTATGCTTGTATACATCCTGAGACATAGGAGAGTTATTGGAAGACACAAAAATGTGAAAAAAAAAATGTAAGGGTTTTTTGCAACTTACCTAATAAATAATATTCATTACTTTACTGAGCCAACTTCCTAAATTCCTAAATTAAATTCAAAAATATATATATATGTAATGCAACAGTGGACATGTTGAATTTAATAAACATGCTCAAGAGTAAAATTTTGTTGGAAAAACTCTTAAGCAAACCAAATAATCACCGGGTCTCTTAGCAAAACCAACTTGGTGACACTGTACCACTAAAATGTTCCTCAACTGATAGAGCATGAAACTAACTTAGGGTCATGGGTTGTTTCTGTGTAAATCATGCCCATACATAACTTGAATGTAAATTGCTTTGGATAAAAGTGACTTCCAAGTACATAAATGTGAATGCTACATTTCTCCAAGACCTGTTATTTATTGCAATAACTACAAAAAAATACTGAATTTTATTCATTTTGGGTAAATAACTTTTAAGCCAAGTTTAGATCACTAGGTATTTCTATTAGAAAACATGTTTTTATAGTGTGCAAGAAATTAATAAGCTGCATCTAAATGTGTATATTTGCATAATACATGTATTTAATTAAGTAAATATGTTTAGGTATACAGATAAACAACTCAATAAATAAACAACAATAATGTGTATATAATTTTTCTTACAAACCTGTCCATTTGTCAGCTCCCATTTTCTATCAAAGTACCCAGTCTTGCTTGTTTGCCTACATCTTCAAAATACTATGACATTCTTTGAAATACCCTAGGAACTACAAATTATAATACATAAATATGGTATACATGAATATGGTAATCATTCATTACCATTAGATCAAAGAACCATGGTATTACCATCTGATACCATCACTGTGCCA
>JAZGTK010019692.1:0-11287 GCA_036877625.1 Ambastaia sidthimunki
CAGTCTTCATTGGAAGAGAACATGGTTACTTCCTGAGAAATTCTGTATTTCTAATAAAATTAGAGAGGTACATTTTAAGATTTTGCATAATGTTTATCCAACAAACTCCCATATTGCTTCTTTTCTGATCTCAGTAACTTATGTGTATTCTGCAAAGTTGAGGAAGAAACTTTACATGTACATTTTTACATTTATTATATTACTGTAATCAAGTTAAATCTCTTTGGGAGAACTTAAGTTGTTATTTATCTATTTTTTTTAAATGTGATTTAATATTTTTACTGAAAGATATATTTCTGTATGTTTCTGGCAGTGCCCATGCTATCGATCTTGTTGTTAATTGTTTTGTTTTGCATTTAAAATTTTATATTCATAAAACCAAAATTCTCAATATGTTACTTAGATCTGATGTCTTTCTTGCAGAGATTTTGCTTATTGTTACATTTCTTAAGCACATTAATAACAATAAGAATACCAAGTTTCTTAAGGCTTATAACAATATTTTTCTTACTGATTGATTGTGGGTTTTTTTCCCTTTGTTATTGTATGTCAATGCAGTGCTGTTTTGTGTTTTCTTTTGTCTTGCAATTAAAACAAAACAACAAAAAAAGAAGACATCGGCGTCTGGGCAGAGATTCTTTGAGGTAAGAAACACTTTGCTGAATTTGGGCATTTGTGATGAACGATATTTCATTTGCATTTCATTTGCAGTGGCTTCTTCGGCATCACCATCTCTAAAGACACTGTCCATAAATCTCACATAGTCCTCTTTGTACTTAGGACTTCTCTCCAATTTTCTTTTCAAATGTTTCTAACGAACTGTAGCAAGCTGCTTATTGTTCAGTAATTGACGACGCTCTCTGAAAGGTAAGGGCATTTCCACATGTCCTTCTCTGTTGTGTTGAACCCTTTCATCTAACTGCTGAAGAAATTGAATGTCCTCCTGAGATATTTTTTATTTTTTTAATCTGTATCCTGAAAGTCTGCGTCGAATGTCCTGATTATAGAGGCAGGTGTAATAGCTGGGAGTTCCTTCACAGAAATATGAAGACAGAGCCCTGCTACTTTTCTAGAGCAAGTGCTGGGCATTTTGTATCCCACTATACTCCAACCTAAGTCTGCCTTAACTGCATAAGGTTTGTGATCCTTCCCTGATATCACTTGGGTTGGCTTCAGAGCCTTACAGGATAATCCATCTTGTCTGCAACACTGAGCGCGTGTATCCATCTCTGAGCCTTTTTGCAAGTAGGAATGCTATCTTGATTCAAGGGAATGTAATCTCAAGTGTATACAGGTGGCAACTCGATGTACTCTTGCAGACTATAACCTCTCATTCCAACTGCTCTCTGACAATTCTCTATCGAAGCTCATTCTCTATATAATTCTCTATCAGTCACTGTGGACAGCATTAATTTCACAGGTACTGTGTTTACTTGCAGTTTGTCGCAGATGTCCTGATTAAAAAACGTATTACTGCTCTGAGTATCCAGTAATGCGGAGGCTAGAATTTCTGGGCTGTCATTTGTTGCACAAGAGAGCCATACTGGAACGATCATTGAAGTGCGATTATAGTTGTCCATTCCAACACTGCATAAGCTAGTGGAAGCCCTTTCATCAGGTGAAGCTTCTGGCTTTCCTCCTTGAACATATTCTTCATGTAGTGAAGAGGGGTGACTCTGCCTGCACATATTGCAAGTAGCTCGCTTTCTACAGTGTTGGAGATTTGGCCGATTCACAACCAAAACAACCAAAGTACACCTTGTTGGTGATGATGAACCTTTTCTTCTCCTCAGGAGACATTGCCGCAAACTTTTCACATTTATATATAAAGTGATTTTGCTGACAGCAGACACATTCTATTTGTCTCTTACTCTTGAGTGACAGAAGGGCGGGGTTTGGTGCCATTCTCTTTTTCCAATGCATTTAAGGGCTTTGCAATGGATTTAACATTTTGCATCAGAGCGCTGGCTTTGAGACGTTTCGGCTCCTTCCCTGGCCTTTCATCTGCATGTTTTAAAGCATGTAGAGAGGAAACAGGATTACATGCAATACATGCCTCTTCTGCCACAAAGTCTGAAAACTCAGTGAAACATGGCTTCTCTTCATCTAGTGTTTTAGTGACATACCTATTCCAATGAGTTGTTACCCAATCAAGAAGTTTCTGCAGCAATTTCTGGTTTTCTTCACAATCGTCCAAAACTTCCAAACCATGTACATGAGACATTGCATATTTGCAGGTGACAAGAAAATCACTAAACTCCCTTAATTTCAGTCATTCTTTAGGTCCGATTTTTGGATTTTTGGTCAATTACTCAGCTTTGCCCTAAATGCTCTTTGAACTACAAATGGGTGTCCATAGCGTTTATTCAGGGTATCCCAGGCTTGCGTGTATGCATCCTCGTCACTCCTATAAAAGGTTCCCTCTAGTAGACTAAGAGCATCTCCACTTATGTACCTTTTCAAGTAGAACAGCCTATGTGCTGGAGTTGTACAGTTTGTTTCAAACAAAGCTTTAAAGCAAGTGCGCCATTCAGAGAACTTGAGTGGGCTGGAGCTGGAAGTTTGGTCATTGTCAGGGTTTCCTTCAGTGCTTTTACTAACAAAACCTCATCTACTTTCGCCTCAAGTCCAGCTTTAGAGCATGGTTGAGCTAAAGTTTCTTGGGAAATTTTATGTGCATGAAGGATTATTGTGTTGCAGCGGATGCTGACATGGAGGCAAAATGCTTCTTTCTTTTGTATCTCTATTTTAGCATTCAATCTTGATTCCTCTTCTGCATACACATTGTATTCAGCTTCCACGACTTTCAGATCCCTTTGCTCCTCTAGCATTTCTCTCTCTTGTTGGGCTAACACCTCTTTTCTTTGAGCTGGAATGTCCTTTTCTCTCTTTAGTTCAGCAAGTTTTGCAGCTAAGCGTGCCGCTGTTTACGCTCTTTTTACTGATATATGACTTCCCTGCTGACTATCTCTTTCAGCTCTCGACACAGTTAAACCATAAATTGACTTGGCGATCTCTTTGCAGTAACTGGAGGAGTGTTCCTTTTACTGCCTCCGCATCAAACTCCTTAGTGCCAACTTCTGCACAACAACTTTTCAGTAGTGTGGTTATTTCACCAGTAACTGAAGTGCAGCTATCCATTCTCCTTCTTATATCTTGAGATGGGACGTTCAACGCACGAATACTCTCATACGTTTGTTTTAACTCTGCTTCACGTTTTTCTGCAGTCACCATCATATCGTCCAACTCGATTTTAGAGCACTCTTCTTTCAGTTTAGATCTGATAAACTGAGCTTCAGCTTTAAAGTTTAAGTATGTGAACATAAACTTCCGTTCTCTTTTTGCTAACTTGTCACATCTTAAGCATTTTTTCTGTTTGATGCCTTTCTTTTTCTGAGCGCCTAACTTCTTGCTCAACTCGTGATGATGATTCCTGTAGTTTTGTCTTATTAACTTCCAAATCTGCATTAATTTCAGCTAAGCGTCCTTTATATTTTTGTCTGTCTGAGACATCAATTTCAGTTTCTAGTTTCCCCTCTAGTTGTGCTTTTTCATCCTCAAGAGCTTGAATCACTTGGTCTAAGACACTGTCTGATCTATTTTGATCCATGTTGGTAACTTACTTTAAACCACACTATTATATAGGGCTGTGCAATGTATCGAATTTCAATTTCGATTTTGGCTCCAAACGATCACAAAAACAGTGATATTGACAAAAAACGATTATTATTAAAATTATTTTATCATATTATGTTCTGCTATTTTGTCATGTGTTCCTGAATGACACGCGCACTTCTGCCACTACGTGAGATATGATGAATATCAGTAAGCAGGAGACTATTTTTACATACTGTCCCATGTTGATGCATTTCATAATTTGATCTGAGATGAAGCAACGATTTTCCACGATGAATTCTTGCACTTTTCCGAGGGGGTATGATACACGTTTTTTCACTATAACGGCTCCTGAATTTTTTCTCTATGACCAGAAAATCCACGCCTCAACTGATGTCTCCTCTCAAGAGTCGGGACAGTCAACATCACAACATCAAATGAACATTGTGAAAAAACTGAAAATAAATAAAATTGCAATAAAATTTGTGATGAAGTGAATGACGTTCAATTAAGCCCACAGCTTATTAAACATATCAATACACACAGTACCTTAAAATGTAAACAAATGATAACCAAAATATAATCAAACATACGGTGTGCTTTCCAATCAGGATTCAGGAGACATTATGAGACACTTTTGATCAAACAATCTTCACAATCTTTTACATCTCAATTCGTGTCATCACTAGGGGTGGGTGGATCGATCCTAATATCGATAGTATCGATACCAACGTTGGTATCGGTATTGGATCCATACTAGCCTGCAAAGATCGATACTTTCGTTTTAATTTCTCTAAAGACCAGACAAGTCTCCCATAAGCACACGCTGCTGCTCGCCGTGTTTAGTTGTCCTGGCCATCGTCACGTGACTCAGCAGCGTGGCTGCTCTCCTCTGAATGAGAGATGACAGGAAAAAAAAGAAGCACCGTGTGGAGCTACTTTACAGCAGTAAATCAGAACATGGCAAACTGCGATGTTTGTTTAAAAAAAAAAAGCCTATTCGCTACTGGGGCAACACCACCAACTTACACGAACACATAAAACAACACGAAAAAGAGAATGCAGAGCTGCAAAAGAAACGGAGAGAGGAGGCAGCAAATCCTTCTGACAGACCCCCGGCGGCACAGCCAGGACTGAGAAAGAGGTCACTGGCCGAGTCATTACAGAGAGCCAATCAATATCCAGCAGTAATAAACAGCTATTTTTTTATTTAACTTAAAAGTGTTAAAAATTTGTCCTGGATTTTAACATACACATCTAATTACAGGTGTTTTGAGAGCATAAATTACTAAATCTTTTAGTGTTTATGAAAATGTATTCTAATTAAGCATATAAATTATGCATTATTCACCTCTTAATCATGACTCACTGCTCCCCCTACAGGAAAGTACATGTAGGTTTAAGTGCATGCATTTGAAAGTAAATGTATTGATATCGTATCAGTATCGGCGATACTGGCCCTGTATTTACTTGGTATCGGATCGATACCAAATTTAGCAGTATTGCACACCCCTAGTCATCACCTCATGTCCTTTGATGCTCATACGCTAATCGAATCACATGACTGGTCTAACGCTACTCATTTTCTCCAGTAGGTGTCACTATTTTTCCAATTATCATGCAAACAAAATATACAATACCCAAATAAGTATTCAATTACTATACATTTATAACAAAGAAAAGCTAATTTTCAAGAAATGGCAAAAATATTTAGCAAGATAATACACTTTATCTGTGCCAGCTACAACCAAGATCATCTTCTTTACCCTCAACGCCCCAGCAGGGTCCTTTTCAATAAGGATAAAGATTAAAGCTTTGCTCCTTACTATATCTTTTTCTTTTTTTTACTATATCTTTTTTTTTTAAGTCCGGGTTCTCACACGTTTTTTTTTCTCCACTTATTTTCTGGAGTTTTGGTTCCTTGCCCTGTTGGCTTGCTTGCAGGGAGTCTGCTGACACTAGCTTAGATAAATTCACATAATTTGCTGTCTTAAAATACTGTCAAGTAATTCAATATTTTACAACTGCATATGTCATATACTCCATATAATATTTCATTTTTCATTTCTGTATCTATCCCTGGATGTTTTCACTGTCATTTGTACAGCTTCTCTGTAACAATGTACCATTGTGAAAGGCGCTTTATAAATAAACTTGAACTTGAACTTTACACTAAAGGTAAGGAAATGGTGCAACTGAAAAAAAAAATACTAGTTAGTTACTCCTATTAACTAATAAAAACTTTTTGATTTAAAAAATGTAATTTAACAAGTGCATGTAAATAATTTTGTACTTTTTTTCCACAAATTTGCATATTTTTGTTATAATTCATAGACTTGGGCTTTTTAGTTTAGCAGTTTAAAATTATGTGGTACATCACCTACAACATTTTAAATCTGCATACAAACCTAAAGTGATTGGGTACTTGAGCCGTATTTTTGTTTATATTTGTTTATCACATACAGTCATACACAGGATACAACTTACAGTTAAATTAAGGCCTGGGGGGTATTGCACAAAAGTAGAATTAAGAAATCCAGAATAACTGAAAAGACACGGCCTGACCTAGCTTAATCAGCACATCCTGGCTTAGTCCGTTGCATGTTTGCTGAGCCAGGATGAGAACGTGGAGCTAAGTCAAGCCAGGTGTAGATAGCTGGGATAAGTGCACGTTCACAGCATTTTTAAATAGACCATGGGATCGATCACAGAGTCAGTGATGCAAAAATGGAAAAAACCTGTGCAACATACTTCTCGCCAAATGAGCAACAGCTCATAATGGAAACCTATGAAGAGGTAAAGCACATCATATGCAAAAAGGGAAATACTGCAGCAATAATAAAACAAAGAGAAAAAGCCTGGCAGACAATAGCGGACAGATTGAATGCGTAAATACACTCTATAAAGTTTACTTGTGATTTTTTTGGTGAAACAATTTACACTCAAAAATGGAGTACATTTTAAAACTGTGAAATCAAATAAATAGCCTACTATAACTGTTTTAAGTGAGTATATGTAAGTAAAATATGAGAAAATGTAAGCATTTCTAGCGTACTTTACCAAAAATATTAAGTATGTATTAAAAATAAATTTGTTAATTAATTACTATATGTTATATTTTGTCATTACATAAAGTTATGTCATATGTAAATTTTAGCAGAAATTAAATGTTCGATTTGTTCGTTTTTTGTGTTCCACAAATGATATTGAAAGGTTTTTTTTATTAGGTAAAGGGGACATTCTACCAGAAACGTAGATTTCCTGTGACAGGGCCTGACACTTTAGGTCACCCTCAAAAAACATTCAAAAACAAGCTTAAATTAATACAATTGACTGACAGAACTCACTCTTAATCAGTGCCAGGTTCACCTCGGTCAAATAATGTCATTTCCTTTAAGTCACAGCAAAGACTTATTGCACACATGTTATGTTGCAATTTTATGTAAACATGTTTTATGTAAATGTGACAGGACTGACCAAAAACATGGAGGCAGCACGAGGACAGTTGCAAAATAGTAATTAGGTAAAATGGTAAGTAGTTAGTATCACAGAACAACTTACAGAAACATCAGACATTAGTCAGTTTTAGATTTTTTTGGAAGAAATTGTTTTTAGATGAAATATTCGCTATATCAATTCAGGGACATATAATGTATTTCTGGAAGAATGTCCCAAATATCTTTTCATTTTTTGTGATATTTACTAAGTCACTGTCTTATCAATCTATCCTTCTTAAAAAACAAACATGTCTGGCCAAAAAAGGACCTGGCAGCAAGTCAAGATTAAGTAAAAGAACATTTTGCAGGCTGGTAGGTGACTTGATTGCTGAAACAAATAAAGTGCATAATGTCTGCTGACAATTGTTTTTTATTTAATGTACTGATTTTAGTGATTAAAAAAAGCTCATGTATCTGGCACGGATGGTGGCCCTCCAACCCAAGACTTCACTGCAGCAGAGGAGCTTGCCATGGAGTTGAATAAAGGGAAGCCAGTGATGGAAGGCATCCAGGGAGGGACAGCGACTGACTCTGGCCCATCCAGAGAAACAGGCCTCTTCATACAAGGTACATTGTTTTCCATGTGCAGTAGTCTGGAAATAATGAAATATTTAGATTGTTATGTGGACTGTCTGAGGTTGCCTTACCTTGCAGTGTCTGGTAACACACTTACACTTGTAGAGCCACCAGACTATGATCTGCCGGTGAGTACTCTTAAATTTACGATTTAAATCCTAAGCTTGGCATGGCTTTGTCGTGGAGCAATCAGTGGTCTTATCAAATTTAATAAAGTCCAAAAAACAAAGTTCCAGTTATCAAAATAAGACTTTATTGATTCAAACAACAAAGCAGAGAAAACAGCAGCTGGGTTCTGATCTCTATCTGTTTGGGGTCTCATATTTATACATTACTCTTATCAATCTTTTTCAACCAGAATTAATAAACTAGTTTTTATTAATTTCACTCATCTGGTTTTCCACCAGTATTTAATTCCCCTTCTGACTAGTATTTTTTCTAATTGTGGAACTTGCCCAGATCAGCCATTTTTTTAACCATAGTTCATATTTCACCACCTCCTATTGGTTAGCATAATCTCATGGGGCGTACACCAAACTTGTTTGTGCCCTACCTTATCATGTCATGGCACTTTGGAAGCTACCCAGCTTACTGTTGCATCCATCACATTATCTAATGGAAAAGTACCAGAGACCCACCGTTTGTATGTGACCATTCTGTATTGAAACAATCATCACATTGGTCAATCTACATATCAGACTATGGATTTCATTCATTATTATACTTTTTAAGTAAATTTCACAATAGCTTGTCAAAACTATCAATACAAGTTCTATTGAACATGGCAGAGGGAAGGTACATCTGCAGCAGTGGAGTGCACTTCTGCCGATGATGATGAGACTGTGTCACTGGACTCCAAAAGGCTTGAGGTATTATGTCAATTTTGTGGAATTAAGTTTTTGTAGCAATGTGGTGCTTATAGAAAATATCATATTTGTAACAGGATCCAAACACTGTGCAGCCTGATAAGCAGCCTGGTAACATAGTAAGTACTGTCTAAAGTAAATGTACATTATGCACAAATCTTGGCTGTGCTAATTGATGGGTTATTTACAGAATTCACAAACTGTCAGACATGTCTACACAACACATCTTAGGAGGCAAATAAAGCTGGCAGGAGTCAAGATTGAAGTAAAGAAGACAAAGCTGCAGGACATGGAACTTGACATGGAAATTAAACGCAAGACACTGAGGAAACTGGACTTGGTAATCCAGAAACTAGAAAGAGAAGTAAATTCAGTTGACGGTGTAACCATGACTGTAACAATGCATTAATCATTCTTTCTTTTTTGCTCCAAAGCTCCAAGCTGACAAGTGATGACAGCAAAACAATAAAAAATTAATTAATTAAAAAACACTGGTCTCCTCCTTCCCTATTCATGAATATCCT
The DNA here is from genome assembly GCA_036877625.1 of Ambastaia sidthimunki. NCBI lineage: Eukaryota > Metazoa > Chordata > Actinopteri > Cypriniformes > Botiidae > Ambastaia > Ambastaia sidthimunki. Next base: position 9,079 of record JAZGTK010019692.1, read on the forward strand.
GTACATTTAATGTATGTTTGCTATAATGTTAATGATTCAGTCAAGTGGAACTGGAATTTGGGACCCTCAGGTGGTGCAGGCACTGAAATCGTGATTTCAGGAGGCCAAAGGTCATTTCAATTCGAGCCCTTGTACTGGCGTGGGCATGGTTGTAAGCCTGTTGTGCTAGGGTTTGGGGGTCTGCAGGGGGAGTCAACAGGAACGTCTCACAGGCATAGCCTTTGTCTCCTAGTAGCACAACAGAGAACTCACCTGAGAATACAAAATATAATTCTTACAACTAGCAGTTCTAACTAGAATCAACTAGAATCAGTGCCAGACAAACATGTTTTATTATAGAATTAATCTTCATAGCAACTCAATTTAGCTTAATTTAGCCTGCTTTCATGCAACTGAATCAGGGATAAATTCATCCAGGTTAACTAGAAAATCCCAGCCTAATTCCTTATCTCAGTTTTGTGCAATACCACCCTGGTCAACTTCTTAAAATAGTGCAAATAGTAAACATAATAAAAAGAAATATAAAACAAAAATAGGAGTAATAAGGGTGTACAGTACACAGTACAGTCAAATAGAAATGCAAAAATTAGCAAAATAGAAGAATGTGCTAGGAGTATGCAAATAGAAAAGCTAGAAATATGTACTGTATATAATAGAAAGTAGCACAAAAGTGCTAGGTGATGCGAAGTGAAGCCTGAGTCTGAGTCTTGACAGTACCAAGGAAGAAGCTCATTAGCCTCCTAGTTTTGGCCATCAGACTATGAAATCGCTTTCCTAATGGCAGCAGGTTGAACAGACAATTACAATATTGGAATGAGTCCTTAGTGATTTTAATTCTTTAACTGTTGCTGCAGTGTCTGTTGTAAGTGTCAAGCAGGGAGGGGAGACATCCCCTCTGTAAACCACCATCCCCCCTTACCATCCCCTTTAGATAATCAATGTTGTGTATTATGTTAAGTTTATCACGCAAATATAATATTAAAATTCTCTACTTATTCTACTCTACTTTACAAACTATAAATAACAACAACAATAACAACAATAACAACAATTGGCCAATCAGACTCAGAACTTTTCGTAATTTTCATGACATTCTTTAAAAAAAAGAGAACAGAAGGTATGATGTTTACTTAATTGGTGTTTAAAGACATTCATATGACATAACACTATATATGAGTATTGTATGCTGCATTGCATTCCACACAGAAATGATCACCCTCATTCGTTTTATTTTTACCATCCACACCCTGTCCTACCCAAACTTGATGCGACACTGCGATACGCGATAAAAGGTATATTTCTGTGTTAAGCCCGGTTCACACCGCCAATGACACACAGCAACAAAGCGAAATTAAACTGGGGCCCGTTTCAGAAAGGTGGTTAAGTGAAAACTCTGAGTATGTTAACCCTGAATTATGGGAAACTCTGAGTTTTCGGTTTCAGAAACGGAGGTAACTCAAACCCGAGAACACAGGGTAAGTCAAGCCAGTTTCTGAAAGAGAGTTAACCTAAACTCTGAGTCTGTTACCGTGGTAACTTACTCTGTGAACCTAACCTGGTCGGGAGCAGGTTTTCTTCATTAAACCCGGAGTTTCTTTCGGTCTCCTCCCCTTTTTTTGCCAACCCTCCAATCACAGGTGGACAACATAAAGTACATCTATTCTGTTAGGAAGGCACACTGAAGATATAATGGCACGAGTATTTATGACATATTTAATGTTCTGTTTAAATATTTAAATAATTCTTTCGGGACATTCATCCTGTAGATGAGGAGGCTGCATTAATTCGCAGAGAGTTACATTTACACCGATAGAGGATTTTGCGTCCCCGAGTGGAGTTTTTTTGTCATAGCCTGATGCATTTTTTTATTTGAGTGGTACAGTTTACCATTCTGCTAAGTGGCGTTGATGGTAAGGCGTGTATCGCAGACATTCCTGATGCGTTTGCCTTGAGTTCGAATCTTCCTTTAGCGGAGCTTTTTTTTCCTCCCTTTTCAAATCATATCATATCGAAAAGGCATTTATTTTCAATAAAAATTATGGTCATAATTGAAAGAAAGTATCGGGTGTGGTTAGGGTAGGTGTAGGGAGGGCTTATATTGTCCCAAAAAGGTGGCATCTATTTAATAATTTGAATTTAAATTATAATTTGCACGCAATATGTTATTATTGTATACTGTTTTATAATGTAGTACAATACTGAGGTGCAG
>JAZGTK010019693.1:0-11286 GCA_036877625.1 Ambastaia sidthimunki
GCCCCTGCCTCGACAGGATGTCTGCTCCAACATTGCATCGGCCCGGAATATAAGCTGCTCTCAGCGAGCCAAGATGTTCCTGGGCCCACACCAGGATCTGGTGTGCCAGCCTGCGAAGGGGGCGCGAACACAGACCGCCCTGGTGATTTAAGGAAGCAATTACCGCCGCTGTCTCTCAGGTCTGGGAGGAAATGCTTCAGAGCTCGAAATACTGCTAACATCTCAAGGCGATTGAGGTGCCAAGTAAGATGGCGCCCTGTCCACCGACCGCCCCCCATGACGCGGCGACCAAGATCTCCCAGCACTGGGCCCTGTGAGAGGAACCAAGGTTGCCTCCACATGTTCAGAGCACGGATACATTGTCCTGTGACTTTGATCATGCAGAAGGGATTCCCTTTCTGGGAAAACCCCTTGTACAGCAGGCCAAGAGGTATGACATTGGACGCTGCTGCCATGAGACCTAGCAGTCGTTGAAACTGCTTGACAGTGAAGGACTGGCCCTGCTTGAATCTCGTGACTGTAGCGAGGATGAAATCTATTCGAGCGGGGGACAACCGTGCCCACATCGTGATCGAATCCCATACAACGCCAAGGTAGGTGGTTCTCTGTACTGGAGAAAGCACACTCTTTTCGGCATTCAGTCGGAACCCCAGCTCTTTCATGTGGGCGAGGACGACAACTCGATGTCGAACTGCCAAAGGCTCCGTCGGAGCCAAGATCAACCAATCGTCTATGTAGTTTTGTATGCGAATGCCCTGAAGCCGAAGCGGGGCTAGGGCCGCGTCTACGCATTTGGTAAAAGTGCGGGGGGAGAGTGCAAGGCCGAAGAGAAGAACTTGAAACTGGTATGCTTCGCCCCTGAAAGCAAACCGCAGGAACTTCCTGTGCTGAGGAAGGATGGGTACATGGAAATAGGCGTCTTTTAGGTCTATGGTGACAAACCATTCCTCGGACCTGATTTGGGATATAACCTGCCTCACCGTGAGCATCTTGAACTTCAGGCGTTTGACTGAGCGGTTCAAGAGCCGTAAATCTAGTATGGGACGCAGTCCCCCACCCTTCTTTAAGACTATGAAGTAACGGCTGTAAAGCCCGGCTTCCCTGAACTGAGGAGGGACCACCTCGATGGCCTCCTTTCTCAGGAGAGCATGTACTTCTGAGTCCATTGCCTGGGCCTGCATAGGTGTAGGGAGAACGCCCCCGAAAGTAGGGGGATGAGACTCGAACTGGATGCTGTAGCCATGTTCTATAGTGTGCAGGACCCAACGAGACGCCCCTGGCAGAAGTTTCCACGCTGCCAAAAAGGTCTTCAGGGGTACCAGCCTTTCAGGGCTGGCCACTGGTATATCTACTATAAGAGAATCGGAGCCCTGGGGCAGATGACCTGCAGGGACAGGCTGATATAAGCACTCTAGGGACCTCTGCAGAGGCCGAGGATTGTGCAGCTGCAATGCCCCTCGGGACATGAGCTGCAGGGAACGTAGGGAGACCGCTGTACCCTGAAACACCGGAGGCGGCAGGGTTAACAGCTGGGTCCCTGGAGGGCCCTGGACATCCGCGAGCACCGTATAATGCGGTCGACCGCGTTTTGCACCAAGTGGGGCTACCCTCAGAGGCCCTGGCCAATAGTCAGGGCCTCTTCCCCTGGCCAGAAATCCTCCTAGAGGCTATTACAGTCCTCATCTGTTTTGGAGGACTTCTGGCTCTGCTTCTGCGTGTCCCTATGTGATGAGGTGGTATGTGAAAGGGACTGCTCCCGTCTAGCAGTCCCCTGGGAATGAGAGCGGCGAGGGAGGAAGCACTGGAACACCTCCACCTGCTTACGTGCCTCCTGGTAACTCTCGACAACCGTATGTACCGAGTCGCCGAATAGCCCAGAAGGCACAAGCGGGGCGTCCAGGAGGAAGACTCTGTCCTTCTCTTTCATGTTGGACAGGGTCAGCCAGAGATGTCTCTCTGCGGCCACCAGGGCTGCCATAGACCTGCCTATGGCACGGGCGGTCTCCTTGGTGGCTCGCAGGGACAAATCGTCAGTCTTCCTCAGCTCCATCACATCCTTGGATGTGATGGAGCCCCTCAGCAGCTCTGCTTGGTACGCCTGCAGCACCGCCATGGTGTGCAGGGAAGCACCAGCCTGACCTGCTGCCACATACCACCCAGAAGTGTCGAGGTGGTATGCAACGGCTTGGTGGGCAGGGGCGGAGCCTTCAAGGACAACGCCGCGTCAGGGGACAGGTAGCTGGCTAACGACTGTTCCACCCAGGGCATTTCCTTGTACCCCTGCTCGCTATGCCCTGCCACATTGCCATACATAGCAGAGGCAGGGCCAAACAGGCGAGCAGAGTATGGCGGACTCCATGACCTCGACACCTCAGTGTGTAGGTCTGGGAAGAACGGCAGGCTCCGGCGTGGAGGCGCACGCTGGCTGCTGAGGAACCTCTCATCTAAGAGGCTTCTATGCTGAGCAGCCTGCTGCTCGGGGGGCCAGTTGAATTTAAATTCAGGTCCATCTGCGAACCCCACGAATGCACCAACACCGCTAGGAACGCTAGCGAGGGCTCCCTCCTCGAAGAGAGCCCTCCTAGAGCGAAGCACGCGCAAGCTGAGAAGCTTGCAGTGTGGACAGTCAGCCCCCTCAAGAGCTGACTGAGCGTGCTCCACCCCTAAACAAGCAACACATAGATTGTGTGTATTCCCACCCGTAATGAAGCGCGGGCAGGGAGGAACACACGCTTTAAAATGTTGGCTTGAGCCCCTAATCTTTCCCTGTGCTTTTGGCATTTCTCTTGTCTGCACTAAACACGAAAAGACAAACAATGAGACAAACAATGCAACATAGAGCGCTTCGCTGAATGAAAGAAGCTAACCCGAGCTGCGCAGCACGAGTAGTTTTATAGCTTCCTGGTCGCGACGTCACCCCGTCTATGGCGTCGCCCCATAATTGATTGTTGCAACAGGTGTTTCAGAGTGCATAAAAGCTGATAGTGTTCCCATAGCATTTCGAACGCAGCTCGAGTTCCTGAAAGGGAACTGTAATTGAGATAGAAGTTCAGTACGCCAGCAGATAGGCAGATGACTGGAGTCTAAATGGGGGAGGGTGGCAGAGAGCAAACCGGGAGGGAAAAACCAGGGCAGGAGAAACGGCTGGGTGGAAGTGTTGGAGGGAAACCAGCAAAGAGCAAGAAAAAATATGGAGACAGGAAAGGGGGTTGCAAAAATGTAAAAGAAAGGTAAAAACAGCACAAAAACAAGCCAGGAGTCTAAACGCAGACAAAACTAGACAAGAAGTCAGGAACAGTAGCAAGAGCAAAATGATCCAACACAAGCCAGCAAACACAAGACAATAAAGGTGAATTAACAAGGGAGAACAGGTGGGGATAATGAGTACTAAGGAAACAAGGAGGAGGAGCTAAAAAGGAACCAAGAGGGCAGGGAAGACGAGACAATGACAGTTGCACATGGCAAACTGTCAAAACAAAACCATGTGCTTAAAACACAAAACACTCGGATAGTTCACGAAAAAACACTAAGCTGATCAGACCAGGGTCATGACAGCACCTCCTTATAAAGCCACAATCTTGAGTCACAGAACTCAACACCTTAGTGATTCGGTATGGGCAAATAAACTGGCACACAGATAGGCAGGTTCTTGGTTGAAAGCCATACACATAGACCACATACGTAGAATGAAATGAGGAGTACGGTGGCAATTAGCCACTGTCTTAATCGGTCTTGAGGTCTGGACCAAGACCCCTCTAACCTTCCAACATCCCACAGCAGACTATGAAGCTGAAAGACGTGATCCTCCAAACTTGAGCTGTTTCTCAGGCTGAGGGGAGCTGTGGCAGGGAAATAAAATGAACCGCTTTAGAGAAATGATCCACCACAGTAAGAATAACAGTTACCATTAGAGGGGAGAAGGCTTGTGAAAAAAAAAATCAAGGGTGATGTGTGACCAAGGACGGGAGGGAATAGAGAGGGGGTAGAGCAGATCAGCGGGCAGCTGATTGGTGGATCTGCCTTGGGTGCACACGAAACAACCCAAACTGTCTGACATCCAACCTAACGGAAGGCCATCAAAATTGAAATTGAACTAAAAGATCTCTGAATACCTAGATTGCAGACTAACTTTGAAGAATGAGCCCATCAGAGGATTTCAGGGTGCAATGCAACAGACACGAATAACTGACTCTCTGGACACCCTTGGCACTTCAACCCCTCGACTGGCTCTCTCTACTAGTCGCACAATTCCCTAGGTAAAAGAGCTAACCACTACCCCTTATGAAGGTTGGGATCAGCTGGCATCTCCTCTCGAGGGGAGCCTCAGGAGTCTCAAGGGCAGCATCAGGTTTGACATTCTTAGAGCCTGGCCAGTTCAAGAGGATGAAATTAAACCAGCTAAAGAAAAGTACCCATTGAGTTTAATCTCTTGGCTGAATAGACATTTTCTTTAGTGAAAAGTGAAAGTGACATGTTTTGTGAGATATGGTAACCCATTCCCAAAATGTGACCTCTGCATTTAACCCATCACTGGTGAGGAGTGAACACACACACACCCGGAGCAGTGGGCAGCTATGACTGCAGCACCCAGGCAGCAATCAGGGGTTAGGTGCCTTGCTCAAGGGCACTTCAGTTGCTACCTGCCAGCACTGGAATCGAACCAGCAACCTTCCGATTACAAGCCTGACTCTGGTAGGCCACAACTGCCCCCTAATAGTTAAGATTAATATCTAATAAGTTGATCCCTACAACCAGTGACACCACTTACTCAAAGCCAACATGACCGCCAGCAGCTCCCTGTTGCCAATGTCATAGTTACAGTTTGTGGGATTCAACCGATAAGAAAAAAAAGAAACAACGGTACACCTTCCCATTCTTGGAGAAACACTGAGATAAACCCACACCTACCCCACCATCAGAAGCATCAAGCTCAAAAATAAATTGTTTAGGATCTGCAAAACAAACAAAAGGAGCAAAGATGAAACAAGAATTTAATTCATTAAAGGCCCCCTGAGCTATAGGATTCCCTCTGAACGATAACCTAGTGGAAATCAATGCAGTGAGTTAACAGCAATTTAACTGAAATTCCATGAAGAATCACCTATAAAAGTTGGCCAAAAAACAAGAAGCGCTGCAGAACCTTGCGATTGTCAGGGGTTGAGCCCCTCTGCTGAAATTACATGTCCCAGAAAGGTAACTTTCCCAGAAACATGAAGTGTTCATAAACAAGGTATGTATGACATGTTTTCACTGAATCTTTTGGTCATCTAATGGCTTGTTAGAGCATGGCATAACAGATAAGTACTCCTTTGCAATTAACAAGACTGGCCAGTTAGTGCTGGGTTAGTGTGTGCTTATATCTGGTGAGAAAATGGACTGCAGGTGTGGGTGATTAGTACTCAGGTGAATTGGCACAATGTGGTTGGCTATGAGAGTAGATTGGCTGATTGTTGGCTTGTGATCGATTGGATGTAGAGCCTGGCAGATCCTTAACAATTTGTGCAGGTAATTAATTTATAATTTGTTTATGATGTTTATGATTGTTTATTATTTTGTTTATGATTATTTTTGTTTATTGAGAAGTAAAATGAACATAAAGGGTTATTATCAAGACAAAAGACCCCATTTATTGTGTCATAAGTAACATTCAATTGTCTTGAATTGTCATTCAATTGACAAAAACATGCATAGTTTATGCCAGGCATTGATATTCGTGATGTTTTTGCCTTCTTAATTGTGAATTTACATAGTCACTCTTTATAAACAACCACGTGTGTGTGAAGAATTAATTAATAAAAGAATGTAATTATAGGGGGTTTAAATGCTGCCATTAATACATTTGTCAGTTATTCTGCTTTTGCAGGAAATCTAATTATTCACTTCATTATTTGCTCCTGAAGTATCTGTTTTGTTTAATTTTCTGTGGTCAGTGGAAACGGATAAAACACGGCTAGACAAGAAGGGTTGCTCACAGAATTATGTAGCTAAGACAAGTCTGGCTTCTTTTCAGTGTATGCAAACATGTCATTTGCAGATATGTATAAAATATTTCTCAGTCATTTTTTAAGTTTTTAAACTGTCTTTTGATCCCATTTTTACTCACTTTGATGTGAATAGAGCTCTCTTTTCTCTTCTTGTGTTTTATAATTATGCACTTGTCACGAACTACATTTCCCATAAGCCCCGTACCTGGACCACCCCCCTCACAGGTGCAAACTATCTGCCATCAAGGACTGTATAAATACTCCCTAAGAACTCTTAATCATTGCGAAGTCTTGTTTTGCCTCGGCTAACGTTTCTGAGCATTCTCTCCTGTGGTTTCTGGTTTCTGGTTTCCTGGTTTGTGTTTTGGACTGCCTTCTCATTTTTGATTGTTTGCTGCCTGCCCTTTGATTACGCTTTGTTTTTGGATTACCTTTGTTGCTAGCTGCTTGCCCTGACCTATCTGCCTGGACTTTGACTACTTTGTGTTTTGGATTACCTGTGTTGTTCCTGTTTGTTGGTGTTTTGACCCTTGCCTGTTTGTTTACACTATTGGTAATAAAATGCTGCACATGGATCCTCTTGTGTTTGACCTCTCGTTACAGCACTACAGCCTTCTATTTGGAGGGAGGTTGTGTGTGTTCTTATTTCGCTACCACTGACCATTACTGTAAGAATTGTAAAAGTCACACACATCTACATTGTGGAAACCAGCCAGCAGTCCCCATAAGGGAAAATGATTAATAAACATATTAAATTACACTTTCTGGTAAATGTAAAAAAAAAAAAAAAACGTTTCTGTGAGGGTTAGTTTTAGGGGTAGGTTGAGGGTTAGGGTATAGAATTTACAGTTCCCTTTCAGGAACTCGAGCTGCGTCGAAACGCTATCAGCTTTTATGCACTCTGAAACACCTGCGCAGCTCGGGTTAGCTTCTTTCATTCAGCGAAGCGCTCTGTCGCGTTGTTTGTCAATTGTTTGTCTTTCTATGTTTTAGTGCAGAAGTAGAATGCCAAAAGCAAAAGGGAAAGACTAGGGGCTCAAGCGAGCACTTTAGAGCGTGTGTTCCTCCCTGCCCGCGCGTCATTACAGGTGGGGATACACACACTCTATGTGTAGCTTGTTTGGGAGCTTCGCTCCAGACAGGCTCTCTTTGAGGAGGGAGCCCTCGCTAGCGTTCCTCGCAGTGCTGGTCCCGCCAGCATGCACCTCCACGCCGGAGCCTGCCGTTCTTCCCGGACCTACACACCGAGGTGTCGAGGTCATGGAGCTTCCCTGCACATCATGGCAGTGTTGCAGGCGTACCAGGCTGAACTGCTGAGAGGAATTGATGAGCTTGAGGGCATCACATCTGAGGATGTGATGGAGCTCCGGAGGACCGCCGATTTGTCCCTGCATACCACCAAGGAGACCGCCCACGCCATCAGCAGGTCTATGGCAGCCCTGGTGGCCGCAGAGAGACATCTATGGCTGACCCTGTCCAATATAAAAGAAAAGGACAGGGTCTTCCTCCTGGATGCCCCGCTGGTGCCTTCTGGGCTGTTCAGCGATTCGGTTAATGCGGTCGTCGATAGGTACCAGGAGGCACATAAGCAAGCGGAGGCGTACCAGCACTTCCTCCCTCGCCGCTCTCATTCCCTGGGGACTGCTAGATGGAGGCAGTCCCTCCCACATGCCACCTCGTCGAATAGGGACACAAAAGCAGAGCTTCCCTCCTCTTAGGGTGCGGGGGACGTAATGCTCAGGCCAAAAGTCCTCCAAGCAAGACCTGAGGACTGTAATAGCCTCTAGGAGGATTTCTGGCCAGGGGAAGAAGCCCTGACTGTTTGCCAGGGCCTCGGAGGGTAGCCCCACCTGGAGCGCAGCGTGGTCCACCGCACTACATGCTGGTTTAGGGGCAGGTTTAGGGCACAGCAGTCTCCCCGCTATTCCTGCAGCTAATGCCTCGAGGGGCATTGGAGCTAGGAAATGCGTGGCCTCTGTGGAAGTCCCTAGAGGGTTTATATCGGTCTGTCCCTGACGGTCATCCATTTTAGGACACCGATTCTCTTATAGTAGACGTACCAGAGGCCAGCCCCGAGAGGCTGGTACTCCTGAAAACCTTTTTGGCAGCATGGAAACTTCTGCCTGGGGTGTCTCAATGGGTCCTGCACACTATAGAACATGGCTACAAAATCCAGTTCATATCTCACCCCCCTGCTTTCGGGGGCGTTCTCCCTACACTAGTAGGGCATATACAGGCTCAGGCAATGGACTTAGAAGTGAACACTCTCCTGAGGAAGGAGGCCATTGAGGTGGTCCCTCCTCAGTTCAGAGAAGCCGGGCTTTACAGCCGTTACTTCATAGTCCCGAAGAAGGGTGGGGGACTGCGTTCTATTCTAGACATAAGGCTCTTGAACGGCTCAGTCAAACGCCTGAGGTGTTTCACGGTGAAGCAGGTTATATCCCAAATCAGGTCCGAGGACTGGTTTGTCACCATAGACTTAAAAGACGCCTATTTCCATATTCCCATCCTTCCTCAGCACAGGAAGTTCGTAAGGTTTGCTTTCAGGGGCAAAGCCTACCAGTTTCGAGTACTTCCCTTTGGCCTTGCACTCTCCCCCCGCGCGTAGATGCAGCCCTAGCCCCACTCCGGCTCCAGGGCATTCGCATACTGAACAACATCGACGATTGGTTGATTTTGGCTCCGTCAGAGCTGCTGGCGGCTCGACATCGAGATGTTGTCCTCGCCCATATGAAGCAGCTGGGGTTCCAACTGAACGCCGAGAAGAGTGTGCTTTCTCCAGTACAGAGAACCACCTATCCTGGTGTTGTATGGGATTCGACCACGATGCGGGCACGGTTGTCTCCTGCTTGAATAGACTCGATCCTTGCTATAGTCACGAGAATCAAGCAGAGCCAGTCTTTCACTGTCAAGCAGTTTCAACGACTGTTAGGCCTTATGGCAGCAGTGTCCAACATCATACCTTTTGGCCTGCTATACATGAGACCTCTGCAGTGGTGGCTCAATACCAAGGGGTTTTCCCTGAGGGGGAATCTCTTCCGCATGATCAGAGTCACGAGACGATGTATCCATGCTCTAAACATAGTGGAGGAAACCTTGGTTCCTCTCGCAGGGCCCGGTGCTGGGAGATCTTGGTCGCCGCGTTATGCTAGCGACAGATGCGTCCCTCACTGGTTGGGGGGCGGTCGGTGGACAGGGCGCCATCTTACTTGGCACATCAATCGCCTGGAAATGCTAGCAGTATTTCGAGCTCTAAGGCATTTCCTCCCAGACCTGAGAGACCGTCACGTGCTGGTACGCACCGACAGCACGGCTGTGATCGTTTACATAAACCACCAGGGAGGTCTGCAGTCGTGCCCCCTTTACAGGCTGGCGCACTCTTTGCCTCTTAAGAGACTGCGCAATGTCCCCTCTGGTTCTCTCTAGCTCATCCAGCTCCTCTTGGGCTGGATGCTATGGTGCAGACGTGGCCAAGGCTCCGTCTGTACACTTTTTCCCCGATCGCTCTGCTGCCGGGAGTTCTGGAAAGAATACGCCATATTGGTACAGTGCTGGACTTTTTACAAGCTAGATTTGAGGCGGGTTTGACACATTCCACCCTGAAGGTGCATGTGGCAGCGCTTTCTGCTTACCACATCCCCATTGCGGGTTCTTCAGTGGGTAGACACTCTTTGGTTATACGTTTCCTCCGCGGGGTGCTGAGGCCTCGAGTGCGATCTAGAGTCCCCCCGTGGGACCTGGCCGTAGTTCTAGAGGCTTTTTGTGCTCCCCCTTTTGAGCCTATACATCAGATCTTGGATCTACATCTGTCGGCCAAAGTGGCCTTTCTTCTAGCCATTACCTCTCTAAGGAGAATTGGTGATCTCCAGGCCCTCTCTGTGGCCCCTACGTATCTAGACTTTGCGCCAGGTTTACCAAAGAATTTCTATACCTTCGGGCGGGTTATGTTGCCAAGGTGCCCACCTCGACTCTACGGCCGGTCGTACTCCAGGCTTTCTGTCCTCCCCCCTTCCGGGATAATGACCAGGAGAAGCTAAACATTGTGTGTTCAGTGCGAGCACTGCACACTTATGTCCACAGAGCTGCCCTGTGGCGGAAATCTGACCACACATAAGGGGCCAACCTGCTTCTAAACAAACTATCAGTCGTTGGATTGTTGAGGCAATCCGTATTGCCTATGAGACTTCTGGATTTCCCTCTAAGGCCCTTTCTGCAGGTGTCCCAATTCAGGACATCTGCGACGCTGCCGGATGGTCCACTTCCCCTGACCTTTGTCAGGTTTTACGGCCTAGTTGTTCAGGCCACTGCTAGTTCCTCTGTCCTGGTGCCTTAGGCCGCAACATAGGGCAGGGGTCCCCTCACTATGGCAGAGTTGGCATCTCGTTCCCATAGCGTTTCGACGCAGCTCGAGTTCCTGAAAGGGAACGTCTCAGGTTACGTATGTAACCCTGGTTCCCTGAAGGGAACGAGACGCTGCGTCTCAGGCCATACCTCGGGTGCCGCCTGCCTGCGCCTGCCTCATTCAGTTCAAAGCTAACCCGAGCTGCGCAGCGTGTGCGGTTTTATAGCTTCCTGGTCGCGACATCACCCCATCTGTGACGTCACGCCCCGCAATTGATTGTTGCAACAGGTGTTTCACAGTGCATAAAAGCTGATAGCGTTCCCATAGCGTTTTGATGCAGCGTCTCGTTCCCTTCAGAGAACCAGGGTTACATACGTAACCTGAGACGTTTGTGTAGTATAAAAGTCATTGGCTTTCATTTATCAAACGAACGTGGAAACGAGCATAAATCTGTGCGCACAAAGGATCTTACGATCAAGATCACATGTGATTTATGAAGCGATTTGTAGACTGCCAATCCCGTCGTATGAATGATCAGACCTTGATAAATGTGGCGGTTGGAAACAATTGTCATTTGAATATTACGCCCCTATAAATTCGGGGTTTAGATAACCCGCCCCCAGACTTTACGACATGGAGACACAGAAGACAGCGGCGAAGAAAAGGAATTTCTCGCAGTTAGAAATTGAGACGCTAACAAATGAAGTTCAAGATCACTGGCTTGTTTTGTTTGGGAGCGTGAAGGCTGAGACACAGAAGACGGCTGAGTGGAAAAAAAATCACAGCTGTGGTCAACATTTCCGAAGTTTCATGACAGTCAAAGTTTCTTGTTAAAATAGATGCATAAATAAAAATCCAGCCAACCATATTGCAAATAGGTTAACGTACCGATTGTTTTCACCTACTGTTTTTTAATTTTGTCATTTGGGAGCATATGTCTTTAAAGAGAGAGCAGAAATG
>JAZGTK010019694.1:0-11286 GCA_036877625.1 Ambastaia sidthimunki
AAAAGGTCCAGTATTTGTGACATTGTGTTAATGTTACTGCCTGGTTGTTAGAATGTTTTATATTTCAGTAATGTATTTATAACATTCCATCAACAAATATGATATATAAAATAATATGATATATTAATGATATATTATATTAACTTTGAGAGAACATTAGTCAATGTTCTGAGAACGTTCTGTGTTAGCTGGATGGTTTGTGGAATGAGTCGACATTAAGGCAGGAACGTTCTGGTTTGGATATAACCTGACTGCAGCTGTAAGTCACATCACTGAGTTTCAGATATTTAGGCAAGTAGCAGTTGTGACGCAGGTTTAAATACTGCAGTAACAGAGCAGCCCGGATACACCCCAAACACGCAGACCCTCAGCACTACAGACACACACACACACATATACATTATATATATAGTTATTTAATGTATTTGTTTAGCATAGTGAAATACATCTTGCTTTAAACGTAGAGATGTTTTTAGGACATCTGCAGTCTGCAGTGGTTTCTCTGACAGCCTCGCTTCATATATTACATTTTTATTTCTCCGTCCAGCTCTCCGTCAATCCGTCCCTCAAAGTGAATTTATAAACTCCCCCATGTTCTCCTCCCATCCGGACAGAATACATTTATTATCCCCCCACCACCACCACCACCCGCCCCAGATGGCCAAACAGCTGCTTGTCCAATCAGATCTCTGTGTTGAGGTGGAGGGAGGGGCTATAAATTTCAATCTGGATTATAGCATTGCTGGATTAAAACCCAGATGTGACATGTGATGTATCTCTAATCATTCCCTGTTCTCTCTCTCTTGCTCTCCCTCATATGCGTCACACCCGCTGTTTTCTCTCCTCTGATATTCTCTTTTCCCACATCTGTTCTCCATCTATTCATCTATCCACTCCTTTAATTTCACTGTCTTGCCTCTAAACTGTATTATTATTTTATTCTCTCTTTATGTCTTTCTCATATTGTATATAATATACTTTTGGTCTTTATTTCTTGTGTAGAATTTTGTAGAAATGTGTAGAAATGTTTTATTCCCTGAGATATTGAATCAGTAAAATAATTATCTGAAAAATGTTTTTAAAGCTCTGCGTATATTGGACATATAGCTGAATGTATGGGATTGTATATAGGGTGTTTTCTATAGGTGATGGAGTTTTTCTTCTTTCTAGATGATGATCATTATGGGCATCATCGGGGTCATCATGATAGGGGTTGTTTTCAGTGAGTACACACTTCCTGTGATGTCACACACAACAGTCAACGCTGGTTGATTTGTCTGTTTGGAAACAGTAAATATGCAAAACAGTTTGAAACGTGCTTTATAAGAGAAGTTATACTGTCACTGTTTTATCTTTTTAGCATGTTATTCCAGACTCACTAGATCTTCAAAAATGCTTATTCAGAAAATGTTTATTTCATCTGTGCTATATAGAGGCTTAAGAGAAAATCTGTAGATTCAAAACAGCTTTTTATATACCTGAGATCCTATATAATACAGTATATAGTTAGTTACTTTATGCTGGTGACATATAGTCACCCACTATAGTTTTTAGTAACTTATATTGAAGTTGTTATTGTTGACTCAGGTCGGTAACCCATCACTTCTTTCTCGTTTTTAACAGTGTACTTCTACTCCTGAGCCTCAGGGACACACAAGGACAGGAGACCCAGCAGAGCCCGATCTTCTCGACTCCGCCCCTTCCTCTCTCTCCACCAATGCCTTTCATTCGATCCACAGCGTGTGTGTGCCGTCACTGACGCAGTGCCTCTCCCTCTCTATCGTCCATCACTGCTTTTCTTCACGACTCCTGAGTGCTTCCTCAAAAACTCCTGCTTTGGAATATCTGTGGTTTTGGGTTTGGGAATGTTTTGGTCCTTTTCAGGGCAAAATGAGTGATGCAATAATTTAAATTTATAGTGCTGGTCCAAATGAACCCTAAAAAACTAAATACAGCTAAATACAAAAAAAGAGAGAAAACATAAGACTGAGTGCAGAGGTTAAATTTATGCACATATGCCAAATTGTTGTTTTAATCAGAAATGAACATTGTGGACCTTTAGTGTTACAATTTCACAGATTAACAGTCTGTAGGTGCAAATAGAGAAATTACAGGAAATTTTATTTTCATTGGTTGCATGTAAAATTGAGCGTAGCTTCTAGATGTTTCCATTTAGGTTTTTGCATCTTCATTCTGTTTTCTCATATACCTGATGGACCTAAAAACCTGAATGATTTTGGAGAGCAGTCAACCTGGAGAACCTGAACCTTCATGAGTCATTGATTGAGACTTTTATTCTTTATGTCAGCTAAAAAATCTGCAAAAACAGGCAAGAATTATGTAACAAAACATCCAACATTAAAGCTGTTATCACAGAACATACACTACAGCTTCTTAAACGTGATCTTTTCTGACGCTTTTGTTTCTCTGTTTTCCTCTGTAAGCTGTACGTGTGGATTTATGTAAAGATAAGAAATACTAACTTGTGTTTAGCAACACAATTCAAACATACTGAACTACACAATTAAGGTCAAATGTTTGTATATGAAATTCTTGCACCTGCTGGCATAATTCCTGGTTTCATGAAGTCTGTGTTGAATGATAGACTGGAAAGATGAATTTAATGATGCGTTTGTAAATATTTCGTGTGGCAGATGTTTAACAGCACTGGAGTGAATGTTCAGGGACACACGGCATGTTTCATAAGCGTTAAATAGGCACTTTATCCACCATCATTATTGTGATTGTGTTTTTGTGATTGTGTGACAAACTTTCGTTCTCAAGTGTTTTTTAAAGATTTATGGACATACTGTTCAGCACCTAAAACAAAAGCAAATTTGCTCTTTCTTGACATGGTCCACCTGGAATTTCATGTAAGATCGTGTGTGCATTAAATCCTCTCAGATCACAAACCTAATGCAGGGCTGTGAATGTTATTTACCCGTTAGATTCCTGAAGCGTTTATGCAACATTCATCTGTAAATATCTGATGCAGAAATGAGTAAAAGATTCTGGTTGTTCAAAGCTGCAAACTTCTGTAGTTCATCGACGCATGTCCGCTTGCCATGTGCTGATTCTAATAAAGTGATAATACTGTTACTTCCCTCTTTTATTATGTGTGAAGAACAAAACAGAATTCAAGCTGCTCATTCTTACAAATTCAGCTGTTGTTTCTGAGATAGTTTACATCAGTTTGTTCTTGTAACAGAGGTTTAAAAAAAACGTTTTTTTTTTTTAAAATAAGTTTTACTTTATAATAAGCAATGCTGTTTGTCCAATGCACAAATTACACAATGCAACACAGAAATGTTTTGTATTACATCACAGATAAAAAAACTGATTTCAAATGTTTGTGTTAATGAAATCCACAGAGCAAATTATTGATTGAACCATGAAGCATTTATTAAGATTTCTCACATAAAACAATGTTATTAACATCTGTTGATAAAAACAGATCAAAACCTAAAGTATACATGAATTAACAAGATCTAGTGTTTAGAGCAAGATAAGTCTGTTTTTATTACACAAACTATGAAAATTAAGAGAAAAAATGGTTAAACGAACGTTTTAAAACAGAGCAATAGAAAATGTTGCATACAAAAATAAAATGAAAAGGACCAATGAGACTAATATCAGAGCAGAATTTTAAACAGAAAACATCATCTCAAAAATGAAGCAAATACAATTTAAGCAAAATGACAATCAAGACAGACGCCATAAAGTCATCAGTCATCAATAATAAATGACCAAACTATCAATGATACAAAACAAAATCCTGTTTCACTACAAAACACTGAATTTACTGTCTGATGTAACAGGAACGATGATGATTAAACAATTTAAGAAATACCTAAAAGCATTAAACTGCAGCGTTCCAGTGTTTTGTTTATTGGCACAAGCCATTAATTACCAATAAACTGACTGGCAAAGTATTTAAAACTGCAAAACTTTCACCTCTCTGTCTGTTTGAAACACAAAATTGCAGGTTACTTATGAAGTTAAATCAAGTCAAATTGACATTTCTCATGAAATCAGACCAGGCAGCTTAAATTATAAATCATTATTATAAACCTGGTGTACTTGATCAAAAGAATTTTGTTCATTTTTACTCTAAAAGAGTTACAGACTGCAGCTTTAAGAGTCTAATTCAGCCAATTATTAAAATGTTGTCATTATTTACTCACTCTTGTCATGCAAGAGCAACTTTCTTTCTTCTTTAAAACCAAAACAGATTGTTAAAACTATTGTTTTGGTTTTTACTCTTACAATTGCAGTGGATGGAGTTCACCTCCTCTGAAGCTTTAAAATACACGAAACACACTTTAAAAGTCTTGTGCCATACATTCCATGTGTTTTAAAGACATACAAACGGTTTGTTAAAAAAAGAAACAAAATACAATCTATTATTTTATGAAAGTCTTCACCTTTCCATGTGGTAGTTTTTGGTAATCTTTAGCAGTGAAGTGTTTTAAACTAAGTCTTTAAATTACTTTTAAAAATAAATGGTTCATCATCATTTTGGATCCCAAGATCCAACTGACTGTAAACTTGTTCTTCTGTTTTGCATGCTTCAAATTATTATGCAGACAAAATATTTTGCCATGCAAAGAGAAGTAAATTGAGTTCAGAAGCCAATCACTGCACTGGCTCAGATTCTGAGCAAACATTGGGCTTAACAACACACTACAAAGTAATAAAACACAGTCAACAGTCTGACATGGCAGTCGATACCAAAACCACATTTGTCAAAAATATACCCACCAAATTTCAATGATCTTTTTATTCCTTTTTTTGGATTTACTTGCCCCACTCTTAAAGAAACTTCTTCTCTGACCTCCTGCTCACTTATGTTGGTACTTCTGGACAATCATCATGCATTGTTCTCACTGGCTCTGAGATCTTCTGTCGTTTCATTTGGTGATGCAGGATCAGAGTCACAGAGTTGTTTGGTAGTGGAAACGTTCATCTCATCATCTGTGTATGTAGACGGAAGTTTCTGAAGCACTACAGCCAGCCTGATTTTATTTGGACGGCCTCTCTTAAGCTGCTGAGCGCTGATACCATCAACGTTGTCCAGGTCTAAATCAATCTCATCTGGAACACAAACTTTAATTTTTCCAGTACCTGGTGGTCGACCTCTCTTGCTAAGAGAATCTCCTACATTCTTAACAATCTTGACCTTGT
Organism: Ambastaia sidthimunki; assembly: GCA_036877625.1. NCBI lineage: Eukaryota > Metazoa > Chordata > Actinopteri > Cypriniformes > Botiidae > Ambastaia > Ambastaia sidthimunki. Next base: position 5,185 of record JAZGTK010019694.1, read on the forward strand.
TTCTAGAGCCTGGGGGTCGTCCCCTCTTCCGAGGTGATGGTCCTCTTTCACTTGGGTTTCTGTCTGAGACATTGTTAGCTGGAATGGTGAAAGAACCGGAAGGCCGACCCCTCTTCTTCTTATATGAACCTAATGGCCTCCCTCTCTTTCGAGGGTTGTTGTTAGCAACATCAATGCTAACTTTAATGTTAGCTGGGATCTCTTTATCTCCTCTGTCTGTGTCGTTTTGTGATGGCGCTGGATATTTCCGAGGTCTTCCTCTTGCCCTTTTGTTCTTGGGACCTTCTACTATTGGATGAATGCGTGGCCTTCCGGGAGGCTTTGAAATTTTCCGTTTGCGTCGTAAACTCTGTTTATAAAGTATTTTGGATTCTTCCTCGGGCGTAAGTGGGATCTTTCTTGGCCTGCCGCGGATTTTTAGCTTCTTTGGTCGACCACGTTTCTTCACCTTAGACTTTATGGCTATTTCAGGAGAAAAGAAGTCCACTTTCTTGGATGCCCTGGCGTTGTGTGTTGGGGCCTTCTCGGAAGTGAATTTTTTATTGGGTGACCCTCGCGGTCTGCCTCTCCCGCGTTTGGGAAGATGGGTGCTGCCGTTGAGCAGCATGTTTTCTGAACCATCCTTGTTCTCCAAGCCATCTTTGTTCTCAACTTCCATCACGCTGTTGCGTTCGGATCACAATTCCACCCTTGAAACTGAGATTCTGTAAATGAGAAAATAAGAGATTTTTTAAGCATGTTTTTTTTAAGCTTTTAAATTAATGTTTAGAACACTTCATTTACGATTTATGATATTAAACATCAAAAAACATAATTTAAACACTGATTTTTAGTAGCCTCACCCTGTTTTTCCTTYACACCTGTGTTAATCTTTAACTACAGACTTGAACTATAATTAACTACAAACAAAAAATATAGATTTTTCAACAAAGAGAACAAAATTAATTTCAAATAGATACAAACTTAATTGTCCAACAAAACCATCATACACCAACTTTTTTTGTTAATTAATGCTTTGTTGCAAGTACATTTAATATGAATATATGATATGAAATGCTGTATTTATTTTTTATAAATGTTATACATATTTTGACTGGTTTTGTGTACTGTACCGTTTTTAAAACATATTGACAAATTACAACAGACTATTATAATTATTTGAGTGTTTTCTATCAGTAACACAAGAACCAAATGTAATTTAAACCTTCACACTGCAATACATTTAAATCTGTGGCCATTCTGTCTCAAAACTGGAAGATTTTAACTGCATCAATATATTATCAATACAACAGAGTAGTTTTACAGAAGTGAAGGGGGCGTGAGGGTCTTAATAATCTGGCTATCAGTTTCTTTAAGACAGAAGATGTTTAACTCTGGAAAAACTCTAGAGAAACAGTCAATGCTGACAACAGAAGACACGTAAGATACAATCCATCAGATACCATCACAAAACACTATATTCCACATGCATTTAACACGTTATAGCACCATAACGGCAAATGCATGAAAAAAGCATGAAAAACGCATGAACGCACGCCGTAAGAAACGCGCATCAGCCCGTGAGCTGCAGCTTAAACGGGAAACACTGGCGGTGTTTGTTAGCGGTCTGCTAAAGCCATTAAAACAACTTTTCAATGGAAAGAGACGGCGTGCATTGCTTCTGACATCAGAAAAACACAACACACCTGATTCATACAGCGCTTGGACGACCGCAGGCTTTATTTCTCATGCACTCGACTGTGTTTTCAGCGCAAACGCACCGGACGGCGGGCGGGTGACTCGCGCTGTTTGAACGGCGGTTTCTCGCCTCTCTGTCGGTTCCGAGAGCTGATCGCAGATCGCCGCCTACAGTGACGGCGTGTCACACAAACACATAAACATTCAAAGCGTGCGTTCATTTAAAACACATTTATGAATCAATCAGACATGCAAACGGGGGAGTAACGCGTTACACACACTGTATCACACAAGACAACAACAATAACACTAACAATAGCTCCACTTATTATCATATAAACATCTGCACGTGTTTTTTTAATGAAATGTATTAAATGTTCTTATTTAGCACAGATTAGTGAAATAAATTGGTCTAGATATCATTACCTGTATCTCTATGACAGTCTGAAACACCGGAGCTGGGCGGGGCTTTGTAGAGAGGGCGTGTCATTGCAGAATGTGGGTGGGGTTATTGGTTTTGCGCCACGCCAGATTTATTACAATTAATATTGTTGAATTCTGCACCAAAGATTTATTTCCTGCAAGAAATGACCATCTCATGATCGTCCCCATTACAATCATTATCCTTGCCTGTTTTCTACAGTTTTACTACAAATACTAGTTTTACTGTTACTGTAGTTAAATTGTTTAAGGATTTAAGGAGGGTGGATTAGGCCAATGTGTAAATATAGTGCTGAAATCTCTAACTTATTTGGTTAGAAATGTACAAAAATCAGTTTTTGAGCAAGTTCATGACAGATCAGTGTTCATCTCATTATCTTACCCTGATTCACAACAGTAAGATTATAATAATGATTTATAATTCAAGCTGTTGGGTCTGATTTCATGAAAAATGTCTCTTTCTGTCTCTCTAAACAGAAAGAAGATCCGGCCACTATATCACATGTCTGGTTCTGTAGACAGTGAAAGTAACTTAGCAAATAACCTAAAATGTTATATTTCAAACAGAGATCAAATAAAATGAATATTTTAGTGAATGCTTTGTGAAGCAGCATAACAAAAATGTTTCTGACAAACAAAAAATGAAACATTTGTTGGGGAACCAATCACTTCAATTCAAGCTTTATAATAGTAAGAGGGTTACAAAATGAGACTATTTTAAAAAGAGCACAGAAAATGCTTTAAACATGTCTGCAGTAAAATCTCTGGAGTCAAATGTCTAAATAAATATGTGCAAAATAAACTCAGCAGGAACTGAAACAAGCTTTAAATGATCATTTAATAAGACAACATTTTAACATACATGCATATCAAACCCTGGGCTTTAATGACGCTTACACATTTTATAGATATAACTGTATGTAATTAAATGAATGCAAACATAACATATGTGCTCTCTATATGTTTATGTCCCTCGTGGTAAAATATAATTATCTTCATTGCAGAAAAAAACACTCCATATCTCACGTGAGTTGCTTCAGGGCAACATCTATCACCACAGCGCTTGAGAATAATGAGTGTGAGATGGCAGGCCAGCCTGAAATGGATCTACAGAACACGTCCACATCGCAGCCTCAGGAGAAATGTATAGGGGTCGTGAACCCAGACTGGTTTCTGATTGGTCGCTCTGAGTGGCCAGGCCACAAAGTCAGCCAATGGGAACTGTCCCCAGCAGCTACGTCAACGTGGTCTGAAGCTGATATCACAGATGTCTGGAAATTAGGTGCACTGCTTCAGGTAACATGCGAGTTTAAAATCACATTGACAAACGGTCATAACTTATGCTTATTGTATTACTGTCATAATGTCACTTACAGCACAAGATGTTCTTAAAGAGACAGTTCAGCCAAAATCATTTACTCACCTTCATGTCATTCCAACCCTGTGACATTTGTGCTTCTGAGGAACATAAAGAAGATATTTTGAAGTATGTTGGTAATCAAACAACTGTGGCAACAGTTGATTTTCATTGTATGGACACAAAATATCTTCTTTTGTCTTTAATAGAAGAGAAAGTCATACAGGTCTGGAATGATATGAGGAAATTTTCCCATTTTTGGGTGAACTGTTCTTTTATAGGAAAATGACCCTAGAAGTGAGGCTGGGCTAATCTGTAAATAACTCTTCACACACAAAAACTGTTACTAATAATGCACGAAAAGGAAATATATGAATTCAATCAGCAGTTTTATCAGATACACAGTTAGACCGGATAAAGTTTCAGTCACACCATGAATATTATGCCAACATCCCGCTTGTGTGTGTGTGTTGTGTCAGACACATGTTATGTGTACAGCTGTGCAGGTTGCTCATATCCTGTTCAGTGATGTCATAAGCTGTTGGTCATACAGCTGTGTTCCCAAGCCCCTCACCTGTGACCTTTGATGACATCACAGGTAAAGGGTCTCAGGGACAAAGATGTACAAACACACCATCTTGAGATGAACTTACAAGCAGGGGTGAAATTCCTCGTCTAAATCTGTTTTCATATTTAATAACCCGAATGTTTTTTAAAACAACATTAGTTATTAAAAACATACATTCCCTTATGTAATAGGAATGTAATGTGAAAAATGTTATATTTAATGTTATATGCTATGTTATGTTAATGCATAACACTATTAGGTTCTTATATTATAAATAAATGCATGTGACACTAGGGTATTCAGACACACTGAACATTTACAAAACTTTTACAAAATACTCTCTATCAACCTACTTACCTTTTGTAAGATTTAAAGCTGCAGTCTGTAACTTTTCTGGTTAAATCAACAAAAATCTAATATTGAGCAGGTATAAAACAGATCAGTGTTAAAATCGATCTCTTTACCCTGATTCACAACTTTATGTTGATAATAATGATTTATAATTTCAGCTGTCTGGTTTGATTTCCCAGTTTTGCTTCTTTTAACAGACGTAACGCAACCTGCAGTTTCATCTTTCAAACAGAGATGGCGACAGAGAGGCAAAGTTACAGACTGCAGTTTTAACACAAAAGAATATATACGGCCAAATCACAGCATCACTCCCAAACTGTTTCTTCTCCATCGGTGACCTGTGGAAAACACAAACAGCGTTAAAACAGCGTTAAAACAGCATTTTACACTCAGCTTTTAACAGCGACCCCCTGAGAACACTGATATTAAAGCTTAGCATCTTTGCTTCAACGCTATAAACGAGTGCGTAGTTTGTTTTCAGCCCCCTGGTGGCAGACAACAAAAACTGCACATGAACCGAATGAACTCAGGACAGGGATATGCATTGCCAGCAAACTGTCTCTACCCTCTTTTCCTTTCTCTCTCTCTCTCTCTCTCTCTCTCTCTCTCTTTCTCTCTCTCTCTGGCTGCCCTCCTTTTCTGCAAACGCTTCACACACAAACACACAACAATGAAATATATGTGAACAACACAATGTGGAATGATTTTATAAAAGCATGCACGCGTTAATAAAATACGTATAATGAAACGCTCGGCCTTCGTACAATATATTGTACATCACAGTCGTGGCATCGCAGGTGGACGACGTAAAGCCATCGTGCATCACCACGTAACGCTTCTCCTCCTGTTACTCTCACGGTGTCCCAGTTTTAAGGGCTGCATGTCTCTTTCCAAAGCAGAGCAGGAAAACAGCTGCCACCCGCGTGAAAGGCGGACAAATGAAATTTAGAGACCACAGAGATGACATGCCGGCAGACAAACTGTTTTCAGGGTTGTAAGACAGCCACAGAAAATAAAAAATGTTAAAACATTAAACAACGAAATAAACGCAACGGAGCTGAACGAATGGCGTATCGGACTGCTTGTTCTGCAGCCTTTTGTTCACTACTCTCACTCATACCAACCTGCGTGTGTACGTACATTAAATATACGCCTATACACACGAACAAGTAAATCCATCTTAAACAGTTAAACGGTTAAACAGTCGCAAAATCCACAGCATGGTGATGTGAGACACTACAGGGTCTCCTGTCCGTGATCCTTTTGTACCTCATCGGATCTGTGTATTTAAAAGGAGAAAACGCAGGGAAACTTGTTCTCTCCACCTCTATCTGACTTCTTTCTCTCTCTTCCAGCAGCCCTGAGCTCAGATCTTCTTCCAGCCCCTCCTACCGTCACGCTGACGCTCTGACACTCGTGGTGATCTGAGGAGGCTCATGAGATAGGTGCACTACGAGCCGCCCACCATTATCTGATGTTCCTCTCTCCTCTGTCTCTGCTCTCTCTCCTCTCCTCTCCCATTACGCCCGACAGAAACCATGTCTAATCCCCCCAACATCATTAATCAACGTCATCTGAACATTAACACGCCCCACCGGCGCATGCCGTGGTCGTTCGGACAGAGTCTCATCACTGTCCTGCCTCGCCCGGGTGTCTCGCTCTGCTACACCCCCATCTTTTCCTCTTCTGCGTTTAGTACATAACACAC
>JAZGTK010019695.1:0-11286 GCA_036877625.1 Ambastaia sidthimunki
ATGATGTTTATGTCTCTTTCAGTTACCCTGATCTCAAGCTCATTCAGTCCATTAATGCTCATCCATCCAACTGCATCTGCATTAAGTTTGACCCCACCGGGAAGTATTTTGCCACAGGAAGTGCAGATGCTCTCGTGAGCCTGTGGAACGTGGAGGAGCTGGTGTGTGTTCGCTGCTTCTCAAGGTCTTTTTACCTTTATGATTGACTTGTGTTTGATATTCAGGATTGTTTTGGTGAGATGTTGTGAAATGTTAAAATGTGTTAAAATTCCCTCAGACTTGACTGGCCCGTGCGAACGCTTAGCTTCAGTCATGACGGGAAAATGTTGGCATCTGCCTCCGAGGATCATTTTATTGACATAGCTGAAGTGGAGACGGGTGAGCAGAGACATTTTCGAACGATCGCGTGAGCCGTGTTGTATTTGTTTAACTGTTTTGTAATTGTTGGTTGTGCTTGTTATTGCTGTAGGTGAGAAGCTCTGGGAGATTCAGTGCGAGTCTCCAACCTTCACTGTGGCGTGGCATCCAAAGAGACCCCTGCTGGCCTACGCCTGCGACGATAAAGAGGGCAAATACGACAGCAATAGAGAGGCGGGAACCGTCAAGCTCTTTGGGCTTCCCAATGATTCCTGAGGAACACTATTATCATCAAATGCTCTTCATTAGTTTTCACCTGTTCTAGCTTACATGTGCCTCATTTGGAGATTAAATGGATATTTCATTAGTTTGACTTCGTTTCTGCTAGATTTCTTGATAAATGTGAATTTTGTGTTGTAAATAGATGAAACAGATTTTGATTTACCAGACATGACAAACTGACGTCAAAATTCAAGTGCAGCTCATAAGAAACGCTCATGTTTAACATCCTAATGTGAGTTAAAACAAACTGTTCCAGAATTATTAACGTTTATCAAATGCAAAATGCAGGTCTAAATTTTCACTCTGTTGCTGCGGTTGTGCACATAAGAATTAGGTTATTATTTATAATCTAAACCTGCATAAAAGCATAAGAATATTAAACTCTAGGTTGTGACATTGTCTTGTCTGGGTAGGTTAGACGGCTTGACCCAAGGAACATTGCTGAACACAGGAACGTTGTTTTTATGTTTTCTCAAAAATGTAAAAATTGATGGTTTGTTTCTTTAGGAATTCTGTTATTATTTAGTGTTTAATTGCATGTCTTTAGAATTGACCAGCAGAGGGCAGTAGAGACCATTTCCTCAAATGACTGCAGCATTAGTACAATGAAATACAGGCATTCCTGTATGTTTAAGAATAAACTTTTTGTACTGTATTTTATTGAATAAACTATTTGATACTTTAAAAGTCACATTTGATTGCTTTTTTTTGTTTCCTCATTGGCCAACTGCTGTTTTTGCACATGCTTGGAAAATGATCAGAAAACCAGCTGTGGGTTTTAACACCTGTGGCTTTTAGACTCGTGTTACAGTTATTTAGGCTGTACACCGGCATGTTGTAATATTATCTGTCCCGTAACATCATACCACGAAAATTATATTCCAAGAAATACATGCAATATGCTTCAAAGCCAAACAGATGAAAATAATGAAGTAAATTGCCTTGTGTTATGACATTACAATGTAATATAAACTGTGAGGGTAACACACAGCCAGGCTTAGTAAAAACCTGTAGTCAGTTATAACAAATCACCTTCCTAACATAATTAAAATGTACAGACCTGCACAGCACGAGTGTTGCATTGCCCACTTCAGCCGGCTGAGGGTATCTGTCCTCACTCATTCACCACAGCAGGACCCCGGATGGCCTAAATATCACACAGAGCTACAGGCGTCCTTCTAGCGCTTATTGCATTTAATTTAGCAAAGCAAGTTTTGTCTTGTGTTGTCCGGTTTCCAGAAGACCATTTCCCTTATCTCGTTGCTTATGGCCTAAATCTTTATTTATTACGGTTTATCAGTTAACCAATTCATTTCTTCTAGGAGCAAATATAGTTGAACGATCAACATTTTCTGAAGATAAAACTAAACCTTCCATTGATTTCCATTGATTTTAAATAATTTCCATTATTTAAGTAACACAAATGTAACAATTTAATATTTCTTTTACTTTTCTGCTCACTCATATATTTTGTCTTTGCAGACAGATTATTGTTTTATTGGTCTGTTAGAACTGTGACAGATCAGAGAGATTGTAACTCATTGTGTTATATTGTGTTATATCTGACATGTTTTGATGAAGGTCAGATAGTCGAGCATCTCATGACCTCGTGGAGAATGAGCCTGAATAAACTGCAGGGTCCCGCATGGGTGGGATTGATTAGATCCAGCCCCTCCATCCCTCTACAGTCAAAATGAATTTGTTTCTATGTTTTAAAAGCTCTCTCTCTCTCTCTCTCTCTCTTTCTCTCTCTCAAGATGTTTAACCTTATGTGTAAAGTGTTTATGTTTGGATACTACATTTTACATACGTTTTGTTTAAGTTTAATTTATTAAGGTAGTTGTATTGTAATACTAGTTTATATAATATATTGTATTGTATAAGTCAATATTGTAACAGTTATAAAATCAGATTGAGTTTTTACATTTAAATGATATGAGGACACAATTATGATCTTGATTGTATGAACAGGGATAACATAAATGCAATTTGTGACTGAATAGTCAGCACCCTAGATAGGGAATTAATTTAAAGCACTAGTAAGAGACAAGCTGCTTTACCGAAACTGATAATGTGAGAGTAAACTATAAGAAATAGTGAATATACATCTTACTGATCACTTTGTCTTTTGCTACTGTTTAGACTTTAAAGTTTACGCGCACACACACACACACACACACACAAATGAATAAAGGCAGAAGTAAATGCCTTCTGCTTTTCTCAGTTAAGATGACATGACACATTTCCATATCTCCACTAATTTCCATTTCAATAGATAGAGTTTCTCGGTCCCTCATGAGACCCTCTGTGTCCCTCAGGTCTTAATGGATTAGTTTCTCCACTATCCATATTATTGGCTTTCTCTACTCTTCCAATTTGTCTTTCAGTCTTTGCTTCAGTAATTTATGGGACTTGATTTGAAACAAAACATTTCTGACAGGCAATTTATTAGCACCTCGCGGTAACCTTTGGTGTTCTGGCATTCAGGCTTTCTGAACGTTGCTTTGAATTATTTGAATGAATAAAATTTGCAATTCACTTGCTGGAAACAAATTACGCTAGGACACTTGAATTGTTTGTGTTGAAACATTCAAGTTAAACTGTATTTTAAGTATATTCAGAATGCATTATTTGTCTCTTAAATATGTGCACAATTTTGTACAAGTTTGCTTTTATTTTGCTTTTAGTTAGTAAAGGTAAATAAATACCAAGGATAGCTGAATTGTAGTGACTAGTGACTATAAATAATGTATTTTTTTATTGGCCTTTCAAGTTAATGTTTCAAGCAGAAATCAGGGCATGAAAAGCGGCATTATTGTAAGCCCCATTATGTCAGCACAATCCATGAAAGTATATACTGTAAGTATATATACTGTATATAAGTATATATACTGTAAGTACTGTATATACAGCATGTTATCTTTTGCACTAGCTGTGGCGTAATTGGAAGGGAGTGAAACTGGAGAGCTGGAGTATATAAAATGAGTAAATGGGGTTATTTCAGTGGGCAGTAGGTTAAGGAGAGAAAATGTGTATAAGGGATTATAGGGGATGAGAATCAGGTGGAAAAACAGTTTGAGAGTTTGATGAAAGAGCTTAAGTAAAGAGATTACAGCAAAGGGTCCCTAATATATACAGCAGAAATAAAATGAACAGCACCAAAATGACTGAAGAGGGCAAATAAACAGAAGTAACACATGGAACTAACATGCTCAGATCAAATCGTAACCTTAAGTGACACAAAAATGTGATTTTTAGGGCAGACACAGAGGCAGGGGTACATAGACAGACCTAACCTCAGCTACACTAACTGAGCCACAAATTCTCAGTTTTGTTTTAGTAAGCTATCAAAGACATAAACGTTTCAATCTTTTTATAAACCGCTTTATTTGTTTTTCAAAAAATGTAGTTTAGGTAGTTAAGACTCATTAATGCAACAGATTTACAATTAGTTTTTTGTTTTTTTACAGATTACTTTTACAGTATTACATAACATGCAATTTAAAGAAACTCATTTTATACATTGTTTACATTTAAAACCTCAGATGCTTCATTCTGATGTCATACTGATGTCAACTTTATCATAGTTACATTTAGACGTACTTTTATGTAATACACAATGAAATGAAGATTAATTATTGATTAATTTGTACATTATAGTCCTGTATGTTTACCTTTGCACAATATCACCACAGCTGGGTTGCAGAAATGGTTTTGTTTAAACACTCAACGATTTTAAGACCACATTTGTGGTTTAAAATGTGAAGGTCTTTTCAGCTTATTTTGTTTGCTTGCAAATGCACTGAGCATCCACTGTTGTGCCTTAGGATGAAAGTGTGAGCAGAGTTCACATTCAAAACTAGCCTAATTGCAACACCAGTGTGTCTAAAATAAAACCAAGAGGACATTTTGTTTTGAAGAAACACTCATGCTAAAATATCTGTACTGGTGTGTTATTTCAATGTAGTTTTAGGAGTCATAACAATCAAACATTTTAAGCAGATAAAGCTGAAAGACTCTACTGAGGTTCATTCTGAAATATGAGGTTAATTTCATGAGGTTACTTTATACTAGAACAGATCAGAGCTCATGTCAAAATCATCACAGATGCAGTAAACGGTAAATCATTCTACAAACATTTCATTTCCATCACTGGTTGTAATTGCTTTTAAAGGAATAACATTCTAGTTGTTTATAGGAAGCAAGAAGAACGACAAAATGATTCTTACAGTATGACATTACATGTATCAGTAATTTACAGATGTGTAAGAAACTAGTTAACTGAGAGTAACTGCATTATGAATCCATTTAGGTCCCTGACAACAGAAACCTGCTCAGTTAATAAGTTAACAGACCAGTGCATTCATTATTTTAATCTACACAACAACAGCAATCATAAATATTCTCAAAATGAAACCATTTGGCTATACAGGATATGATGTAAACATTTCAAAAACCTATTTGTCGAGTATTCTAAAAAAAACCCTGCGGTTCTAAATGCCCCATCTATGATAGAACACAAATACAGCCCTGATGAGATGCCAGACGTATGTATGATTGTGTTGTTGTTGTGTTCAGAAACTGAAGTCAATTGTTGACAGTTCTACAGTGTTGTACAATGAGAACACGTGATGAAATACACATACTGATTAAATGTGCGATAATGAAAGCAATGGCTTTAATTCACATAATTTATCTCTTTTTTTAACACAAATTTCCACTGTTTGCCATGAAATGAAAGCATGTTAATCATTGCAAAGTTTTGTACAAAAACTCAACTGATGGTCCTGAAACAAAACCAGTTCTAGAACCCGTTTCAGATCCTGGTCTGTACTGGTTTTCAGTGTGTGTCCCTTTATTAACAGTGTTGCTGCTTATTTAAAAATTAATTAATAATTTAGAAACAGCTTGAGGGAAATCTGTTCTTCTACATATAATTTCCTTTTTTTTTTAGAAGGAAATCAGGAGCACTGGTAACATCCATGATAAGGAAAGAATTGAGATATAACGTGATTATTCTGATACGAACAAGCGACTGGAAAAGACACAGTCCAGGTTCCATCAGTAAAATCATTTCCAATGAATAGATGAAAGAATAATTTAATACTTCTGGACATCTTCTGATAAAAACATTCTATAGATCAGAGATTCACCAACAGCCCTTTTACCCAGTGATTTATTATGTAATAAAAATAATACATGAAAATTCCGGATGGAATGCATCAGTAACGGGAACGTTCTGTGTCGGATCAGGTAAATATGCCATGGCCTCTAAAAGTATTTACACACTTACAGAAGACATTTAAAAATGTAAAAACACCTTTGCATTCAATAAAATTTAAAACCAAGTGATTATATTAAAGAACTACAGCACAGACATGCTTTTCAACCAAAACAATTTACAAAGCAAAGGTTGTTAGTTTTCAAAGTTAGGACCAAAAAGTATTTGGAAATTTACCTACATCAGTTCTTTAAAAGGCATTAAAATATCTGGCATCATTTGTTTGCAGATTCTGCTCGTTGCATTTTGTTGATTTGATGCAAAGACATGAATGCATGTTAAAGAATGCATGTTAATGCATGTTAAAGAATGCATGTCAATGCATGTTAGGAGACTAAAACTGTTTTAGTGAGCAGCATGTGTTTTAATGTTAGCATGAGGAGATAAACCACACTGCATGAATGTCACTTTTCTGGAGGTACTACAGACCTATTGTCACTTTTCTGTCTGCGATCGGCTGCAAATAATAAACAACTAGAAACTACCCCAGTGTAGCAATAACATATTTTTAACATGCAGTTCAACCTGCATGACAGACAGAATATGAAAATTCATCCTATCCCAGGAGGCAGATGGAAAGTGAGGCCTGGATGAAGACTCTGTTATGGGGAAAGGCAATAATACATACACATGTCACAACCTGACACTCTGATTTGGTTTTTAATGCAAAGTTCATCGGCATGCATACATATACATTAGAACTCCCACGACCCTGTTGCCATGACAGCGGGTACAGCCTGCTTTGAGTGTGTGCACATGATTTAAAAGACATCAACAGGTACAACATGAAATAACATTTTACAGCACATACAAGTACAGACACACATTAAATACACACGTACACTGACAACAGAGCACACACAGAGGACACTAGTACAGTACAGTAGCAATCTTTTAAAAGAGTCCCTCTCTACAGAAATGTCCGTATATATACCCCAGTATGTATATATACTTCCTGATGCACTATAAAGAATTTAAAGACATATTTGTACAGATAACAGATGCTCGGCTACAGGATGATTTACCCATGTATTATTTTTTCATTAATTATTGCAGTCTAACAATATGGCTTTGACTAGTGAAAAACATTTCAGCACTACAAAAAAATTAAAGTCTCATTCTTTCTTTATATTTTCATTTAAAAACAAACTTCTGTACCGCTAAAATGAAAGTTTACTTTAAAGTAGCATGTTATTCTAGAATGCCATTCTGTACTTACTAAGATTTAAAAATGAACTTTATAATCTAGAAAGCATTTGATCAGAACATTCCTGTAGTTACATCATCTGCTAACAGAGTTTAAAAGGGTCACGCTGATTTCTGATTGGTTGGAAAACATACGACGACTAACTCTTTGCAATCAACAAAATTAAAAATATCTTAAGTTTATATTGTTATCATGCAACACAATACCCAAATGAGTATTTACTTTACAAAAGGAGTTTGTCTTTTTACCCCAGTATTGATAAACAGTTATGTAAACGTTTACCCCCCACCCCAAAAAAGCCTCCAACATGTTTATCAAATGGCAGTGTTTACTCAATGCTTAAAACATGAAAACATTAGTAATTATAATAACAAGGCCTTCAGTTATTATATTTAAAACCGCACTTTAGGCTTTGCCAGCATCAAGATGAATATTTTGGACCTTATACAAGCATTTTTATAGATTATAATCATGTTCATGGTTTTGTTTCACAAGAGGCAAGAATGATTGTTGTTGTTTAGATGTAAGAAATTATTATTCATATTGTTGTGTTGCTAACACGCTGTTTAGTAAAATTACAGCACTGTGTTGTCCACCTCAATGTTTAGTAAAGTGTAGAGATGAAATTTACTTAAGATCAGTCTTTGGTATTTTACATTTTTTGTTACTGTTGTGTTTGAAGCTCATTAATGTTTCGTAGCATTTCTTACTGTTATTTCTTTATAATTACTTTGATTAATATTCTTTGTGATGATATTGTCCAAAACAATGACTCATATTTCGTAATATTTAATTTTACATTTTACTCATTGTTACGTCCTTGGATTTTACTTTTTACAGACTTGTTTTACATCAACTAATTTTGTATTAAAAGCACAGTTCAGTTCAGAGTGAGCACAGAGCCAGTTCAGCACAGAGCCAGTTCAGTCCCGTGAGGCAGGAATCTGAAAACTTTGAGACATCTACCAATATTCAAATTAACTTTACAGACTGTTTTTTATTTCATGTGCGTGCATGTGATAAAATCTCATTTTTAAATTTTCGACACCACATCTACAAATAATAAAACTGTGTTTTCTACGAGACCAGCTGTGTAAGACTAGATTTGTTTGTGATTGTCGTTTGTGATCTAACATCACATGTGATGTGCTATGAAACAGTCACTGATCTGAATGTCGAAGCTTCTGTAATTTCCTGATCTGGGGGATTCTGAGATCCAGAATAACAGTGAAGATAATTTGGTCCAGATTATAAAAGATAAACAGTGTCATTGTTTCCTTTCTAGTGTTACTGAACTATTCCTGATCTCATATCTTCTGCTGGTAGCACAAATGTGTGAATATCACTTGTGGTCAAGCCAAGATGTACTTCACACTACAACTCATAAGAGAAACATATACAAAAATAATAAAAATAAAACACTGCATCACAGAGACCCGGGAACTGCCGGGCTGCTAAACCATGTGACCCTTCAGAAAATCACAAATGTTAAGCCAGTATATCAGTGTCTCCTGTTTTTACGAATGGCAACATGTTGTTGCTTTCTTCAACATCAGACCCACAAATGCTTAATTTATCTTACAGTAAAATCATGACCTCACACACACTACTGAAAGCATTACAGCTGTACTCTCTCTCTGACCCTTTTTCTGTGCAGGAAGGAAGCAATTATGTCAAGCCTCTGTTTTAAAATACTTCCCCCTCATTCACTAAGAGTCTACAGACTGTCAAAAAGACTAAAGAAATAAATGCGTGACTTAATCAAAAAACCATCGTATTCTTAGTGCCAAAGATCGACATACTGGAATGTTATGTTATTGTGTGGGGCTGATCATTATGTAGCTAAGGCAGATAACTTATCTGAGACCCTGGTCATGCTTTAGTAAACAAATAGAGAGATCTTTAGAAAGTGTAAACAATCTTAACCTGAATGGCAGTGAACAGACCAAACGTTGTTGGGTTATGAATTGTGTTTCTATCCGTAGAAAGGAGCAAATCAAATTCCACCAAGGCAGTGAAAAGCCTTCCACCCGTTTGGCAAAAATCCCCCCCTCACCCAGTATTCCCTCAGGAAACAGCGTTGTGTCTGTTACTTTTTAAACATGTCCTGCAGAGGTCCGGGCAGGAATTTGAGAACGGTGTCTAGAATGCTTTCCTCATCCTCATCATCGTTCGACCCACAGCCTGCTGGGATTGCCTTTTTGGGGCGGGTCAGTGAGCCCTCGCACGCTTGTTCCATAGCAGCTTTTTCTTCTGCCTCCTTCTCCTCTTTCTTCTTGAGTCCATACTGCATGAAGATATTCAGGACACAGGAAGAGATGTTCAAAACACTGTGCTGATGCAGCATGTCATAGATCTCATAGATTCTACATATATATATATAAATGTATATAATAAACATACACACACACACACACATACATATACATACACAAATTTGCACACACACAGACAGACACACAAGCAACCTATCCATACTAGTACAGTATCTGCTTAAGCTTCTAAAGTGACGGATGGATTTGTGACAAAGTTCTGTGGCGCTTGATTGGATGCACAATTAAGATGCAAATTAATTTGCTACATTATCTTAACAACACAATATTATGTGGTTAGCTGCATTGCTTTTCTCTGCTGTCCTCTGCTCTTCTGTTCTGTGCTGAAAACATCTCAAACCTCACACTGGTCTCAGGCCAGATCGTGACCAGCTGTTTTCATGGTGCTTCTTATATCTACAGTTAGATCTTGCATGACCTTCTAATGGCTTGTGTCTGCTAATTGTTTTCTCCTTGCTATGTTCCTCCTTCATAAAGAACCTGTTAAATTGCAATAATTATCTGGCATTAAGACCTCCTGCAAATGTGACATTTCATTAGAAGGCTAATGGAGAACCTCATCTGAAGTGTTATTAATCATTAACTGAAGGTATAATGGCTCCATCCTGTTTTAGTCAGATATTGATTAGCAATTAGCGAGTGACCTCGCATGTACCAGTTCTTCTAACTTGCCTTCATAGAGTAAACAGATGTAACAGGAAGTGGAACTGGACAGGAAGTGTGTCAAGCTCACCTTGTCTCGAATGGCCTGTCTGACCTTTTCCCTCTCAGCCTCCATGCGAGCGTGTTTGGCCTTCCGCTCCTCCTCCTGCTGTCTCAGAGCCTCCTGACGCTCCTCTTCCTTCTTCTGGGCATCAGGGTCTTTCTCCTCTTCTCCTCCTAACATCTTACCCATGTCTTTAGTGGCTCCTGCACGACAGAGCAAAGAACAAAGATAATAACCATCACAATTCAAAAATGTCAATTAAAGATATTGTGCATGGCAGCATGCAAATACATAATTTGACAGGTAGGACATCCTATCATAGCATTTGGACTGAATGCAATGATTGGACGAACGTTTACTGGTCCTGTGTCTATATTTACATAAATAGATTGAATATGAAAGACATAAATAAATTTTAAAAATGTTTGTGATTGCTATCAGGATGTGACTTTCAGACAGCATAATAAAATTGTTTCTTGAACAAATCGCATAACCTTTAATGTTTATTAGCAAAGACTTTTTTTTGTTGCTAATAAAGATTTGCTGACTGCGACAATTTTGAACTCGTGTGACTTTCAATGTTCTTTCCAGTTCTTTACATTATTCAATTGTATTATTTTAATAATGTAAATATAATGAATTTAACTCTCGTTGTGTTTAATATTAACTCAAATGTGATTGGCCGGATATGAGATAAATGTGTTTACATCACAAACTTCACGAGTGTGATGAATATCTCCTCAACATGTTGATCTACTGAAGCCAAAATGCTGAAGGCAAACAGAGACGTTGGCCACACCCCTCTCTCCACCATCTGCTCCTCTGCTTTACCTCGACCCATCACACTGTGTCCTGCTTCAGAAAGCTGCCTGATCTGGGTTCACAACCCTGCTAACAATTTCAGGTTGTAAGAACATTTCCCTAACATTTCCATTACATAGACATGTTCTCATTCTGTAGGTTCTAGGAACCTTTAAAACGTCTGGTTTTATCCAGATATAAAAATGTTACAAAAGCTTTTCTAATCCTGTAATGTTTCCAAAACGTTCCACTAAAAACTTGAATACAGCTGATCTATAACATTTAAAAACATTCTACTAACGTCCTGCAAGAACGCTTT
>JAZGTK010019696.1:0-10000 GCA_036877625.1 Ambastaia sidthimunki
CATTCGGTCTGAATGCAATGATAGGATGTCCTACTTGCCTGTCAAACTATGTATTTGCAGAATATTGGAGGAGACATGGTTTGGAGATCCCTCTGCACAGAGAGCCAGAATCTTATGCTTTCAAAGCTAGCTTGCCTTTGCTAGCCTCTCGAAAGTGCCGTACCTTTAAGATTTATTGTTGAATAAAAAAACATGAGGACATTAAGTGTCCACACAGGCCAATGTTGTGAAAACAGTGTGAAGTTCAGCATTAGACTTGTCTGGGCAGTTCTTATTTTCCTGTACAGTTAATCAGAAACAAGCTTTTAGCATGAAGAAATTTAGCATATGACCTCTCTCTACCTGTTTACATCCAAACACTGCTAGTCTTTCACACACTCTCTCTTTCCCCCTCCCCCCTCATATAAACCCTAATCCAGGCTCATTGTTTGCCCTTCAGTGTTGTGGTTCATTTTGCAGGCTTTCTTTTGATCTGCAAGCCCCTTTAAATTACAGCTAAATGGCATTTGGCCTAACGCTGGATCAGGAGAACATTATTGATAAGAGTGCAGCCCCCCCGTGGAGTCCAGCAGCACTCTTATGAATCTTTAATGCGTCAATCTGCTGGTAGGAGGAGAGACAGAGAGTCAGTGGCTGTTGACATGCCTCAGGACATGCACATTTGTTTGCCTTCATAAAGGGTGTTGAAGTCAAACCTTGTTAATTAGCTAGTACTAAAAGACAACTGGACTGTAGCTAGTTGTGTAATTTACGTGTGTGTGTGTGTGTGTGTGTGTGTGTATACACACACAGCAGGAAACGTTCTCAGCATTGGCTAATATTCTCTGAAGGTTCTCTCAAAGTTACCTAAAACATTCTCAAATCATTAGTGGAAAATGTTAAAGACGTTACATACAAAGTCTGAATAATGTTTGTATAGCCAAGCAATAACATCTACACGTTTGAATGTTCCTAGAACTTTCAAACAACATTTTTAACGTTTTTGTTACTTAATGGAAACATTAAGGAACAAATGGAAACATTGTTTCTTTTTATGATCCTCAGGTCCAGACAGCCTATAAATGTGCTTGTGTTCTTCGAGACACAATAAACCCTTACCTGCTGAGGAGAATGAAAGCTGACGTGAAAGCAAACCTCTCCTTACCTGACAAGAACGAACAGGTGAGCATGCAAAACCTCTCGCATCATCTGTCCTTCACTAATTGTTTGTAAATTAATTTGAACAGCTAAATATTATGATTATTCCAGCCGACATCAACAATTACCGTGTAGGTATCTTAGATGTGTTACTGTCCAAACAGGTACTCTTCTGCAGGTTGACAGAAGATCAACGCCAGGTCTACCAGAACTTCCTGGACTCCAAAGAAGTGTATCAGATACTGAACAGAGAGATGCAGGTAATGGATCCATGTGTGAACCTTGACGATTCTCGTGGATGCCTAGAACTGATGATCTTCTGTTATCCACCATGTGAAAAGCTTTATTCATTATTCACTTTACCAGGGAGTGCCCACATCCTGCCTCTATGTTCACATACACCTCCACAAAGCTTGTGGAGAGAAACATCTTCAATTGTAGTATATAATTTATCGAAGAATCTGGTTTAATGTTTTTATTGACAGATGTCATGTCAACCTCACGCACCTGTGGATATGCTTGTTGTGTTTTATAAATGAATGCCCTCTGATCTATTAACTCTGTGTGCGTGTCCTCATGCAAGAAAAGGCTCCTCGTGACTGTTTATCACTGTGTCCCAAATGTGCTTCGCGGAGGCTAAATCTGTGGGCTGCACAACAGTTTACAAACCCCTCTTATGTGGTCACAAACTCCATTAAGCTACATATATAATGCAAAGACTGCTGCATTTACTTGGAGGAAGATACTTTATTTTGCTCTGGTCAATTACCATCATTAAATTAACCGAGTTTATTAATATTAAGATTTGTGTTAGCTGTATCTTTTACATAGGAAACTTTTTCCCGCTCTATCCATGTATTATTTTCAGTTCCCCGTCCTGTTGTTTTAGGTCTTTTCGGGCCTCATAGCTCTGAGGAAGATGTGCAACCACCCGGATCTTTTCACGGGTGGGCCGCGTTTGCTTCGGGCCATCCCTGAAGATCAGCTCACCGAGGAAGAACACTTCGGTTACTGGAAGCGCTCGGGGAAGATGATCGTGGTGGAGTCGCTTCTGCGTCTGTGGTTTAAACAGGGACACAGAGTTCTGCTTTTTACCCAATCCAGACAGGTCAGTGCGGAGGACCTGAAGATTATTGCAGCACTTTGAGACATGATATCTGTTTTCTTCTCAACCTGGTCTTACGGGGAAGCAGCTATCTTACAAGTTCATGATTTCTTATTAATTTGTATGATGTCAGTCATACAAGAAACCGGGGTTTTGGAAATGAAGCAAGCATACAGGCAGATTGCATAAAAACATACAAATGAGATTGTACAAACTGATACAAATTAGCCATCAAATCGCTAAAAACAAAATAGTTATGAATTGCAATGAGACTGTTGTTGTTCCTCAACATCGCAACCTCTTATCATTTGAATTTTGCGTTTATTGCATCACGTTCCTCACCTTATCTGAGATTTTGTTAGACACTGAATTAAAATGTTTGCACGGTAGCAGAGATCCGAGTTGTTGATTTTAGCCAAATTCATATAAGTAGATCCATCAAGCCGTTGCCTCCGCGGACGTGCCTTAAAAAGTGTGAATACACCCGGAGTATTGATGGATAAGATGCAGTCTCACCATCTCCAGCAGCAGCCACTAAAGGACCAATAAAGTTATTATGTCATTTTGTCCTCTAATAGAATTCATTACGAGATCTTATTGCATTGTAGGGTGTCTGTCAGGACCCAGCTGTCTTTGTTCAATAGAAATGAGATTTGGCTTCAGAGAGAACCTAAAACCCACACAGTTGGTACTTTTGTACATGTAATATTAATCTCACCTAATCCTATTAGCACTAATCCTGTTCTCAATGCTCTGTCTCGAACCGTTTCTCCCACACACACAGATGCTGGAGATTCTGGAGGTGTTTGTGAGAGAGAGTGGCTACTCCTATCTCAAAATGGATGGTACCACCACCATAGCATCCAGGCAGCCTCTGATTGCTCAGTACAACCAGGTGAAGCAGATCATTAGGGGTTTGTCTTACGTTCCCTGTGCACTTTTGAACACTGTTTCAGTGAAGTCATGTGTGTGTTTTCTCCATCCAGAACAAGGACATCTTCGTCTTCCTTCTGACAACAAGAGTTGGAGGTTTGGGAGTCAACCTGACTGGCGCAAACAGGGTTGTAATCTATGACCCAGACTGGAACCCCAGCACAGACACTCAGGTCAGCCATAGCAATACCTCACATTCACAGTCATGGCCTAATGGTTAGAGGTTGCAGGTTCGATTGCTGCTGCCGGCAGGAAATGACTGAGGTACCCTTGAGTTAGGCACCCTTCCTCCAGTTGCTCCTCGGGCAAGTTGCCCACTGGTTCGGGTCACTTCTTACCAGGATACATTTTACATACCTTCTGTTAGTACTGTTTTGATGGGTGCATTTGATTTGAAGTATGCAGTGATCAGTATTGAAATGAACTGTTGACCTCTCGTTGCAGGCACGTGAACGTGCCTGGAGGATTGGCCAGACACAGCAGGTGACGGTTTACAGACTGTTGACAGCTGGAACCATTGAGGAGAAGATTTACCACAGGTTAGTTTATTGGGATTGGCTGTTTAGTTGGAGCTGATAATGGCGAGGATGACTATTACCTTCCATAATGTCCTACTTCTGTCTGCAGGAGCTCAGTAGACAGTCATTGAAATGTATAATTTTTTCCATTAGATATCAACACAAATTTGCTAATTGGTTGCCAAAGGCTGCAGCGAGGCGATGGGAATTTCCAAACACTGTGCAGTGCTGGATTGTTCACATATTAATTTTCTAATTTCAAACTAGCCCGAGACGCAACATGCATTCGTTAAGCAGATAAACTGTCCAGCAGGGTAAAATTGTGGAATATCTGTGTTTAGGCTATAAAGAAAATCAAACTGGAAATGTGGGACTAGGGTGTATCATAAATGAGATTAGAAAAAAATGAATACAGTATTTCTGCTCTTTTTCCACAGACAAATCTTCAAACAGTTTCTCACCAACCGAGTGCTAAAAGATCCCAAGCAGAGACGATTTTTCAAATCTAGCGACATTTATGAACTTTTCACACTGAGCAGTCCTGATGGCTCGCAGGGAACAGAAACCAGTGCAATATTCGCAGGTAATTCATTAATGTCTTAAAGCTGTAATCTGTAACTTTTGCCTCTCTATCGCCACCTCTGTTTAAAACATAAAATTGCAAATTCTAAACTACTGCTGTAAGAACAAAATAAGGGACATTTGGCTGAGTTACAAGGAGATGCATTGTGGTCTCTTTGCTGAGGCAATGTAAATGTGATTTTAGAACATAACATAACCTGAACATTTATGAATTGTGTTGTCTTGGTGTAGGCACAGGCTCAGATGTGCAGATTCCAAAAAAACATAAGACATCGCACTCGTCCCAGGGGGTGTCCAGACCATCACACTCTCATTCATCTGCATTTTGTGTTGAAGACCACCATCCCACATCTCTGCCAAACAGCAGACATGATGCCTCTGTCAATGGTCTCTCAAACAACAATGCTAAAGTAGACATATTTGCTTCCAAATCACCAAATAATAAACTTCATTCCAATGCTGATCTTCCAACAAACATTGCTAGCAGAGATCTTTGTTTGGAAAACAGCCCTCAGAAGCACAGAGAGAAGAAAAAACACTGTGAAATGACAGAAAAGTACACATCGCCCTCAGATGGACACAAACATAGGCATAAAAAGCACAAACGTTCAGAGGATACCAGATTTGAGGGCCGCCGTATTCCTCACCTGGTGAAGAAGACGAGGTACAAGAAAGAGGACAATGAGGAAAAAGAGGAGATGAAGGATAAGAAGAAGAGTGACGATTATGTCCTAGCCAAACTCTTCAAGAAATCAGGGATCCATAGTGTCATGAAGCACGACAACATCATGGAGGCATCAAACCCAGACTTTGTGCTTGTGGAAGCCGAGGCCAACAGGGTTGCCAAAGATGCACTGAGAGCTCTGAAGACCTCGAGGCAGAACTGCAGGTTGCCTTTCTCAAGAGGGTCTACATCATCAACCCCAGCTCCAGTCAAGTGTGTTTACTTCATTATACTGAGTAAAAGAGAAAAAATATTTTAATTTTAAAAACAATATTTGGCAATTTTAACACCTGGTTTGTTCTTAGGAGAAGGTTTGGACTGAAGAAAAACTCACTGCTTTCTCAGCTACCTGGGACAATGTTAAAACCATCAGAGAAATGCAAGGTACATACATGTCTGTAGGCACACAACATACTGTGCACCACCAACAGAATAAAAAAAATGTGTGTTCTAATGCTGATTTTTTTTTAAATCTAGGATGCAGATGTCATCAAGAAGTCAGGAATAAAGAAGCCAGGATCTGCTGTTCACTTTAGCGGTGAAGGGTCACAGGAAGAACCTGTTTCTCTCTCGTCGTCCTCTCTCCTCGCCATGATGAGGACCAGAAATCACATCTGTCAACCCCAGAGACAAGAGGAGGAAGAGGAAGAACGAAACGCCCCTGCTGATGTGACTTCGGCTTCTACAGAACATGATGAGCTTCTGGTTGACCTGAGGAACTTTGTGGCCTTCCAGGCTCAGGTGGATGGCCAGGCAAGCACCAAGGAGGTTCTGGAATACTTCACTCCAAGACTCAACTCCACACAGACACCAGTTTTTAGAGAGCTGTTAAGGAATATCTGTGATTTCCACAGAATTCCTGGGCAGGAAGGGATGTGGAAGCTTAAAGCTGACTATAGATAAACTGAGTGGAGAATATTAAAACATATTAGCCGAGGTACAGATGCTCTAAATGGAATGTATACCTCACACCAGGGAGCTGCAGGTGACCAGATATTTTTAGATTATAAAATGTCTTGAATAGTTTGTCAGGTAACGTTCTACAACTTTCCAGGTTGGCGTTAACGTTACAAGAAAATTTGGATGGGCCTCTTACTGTAAAAAACTCCTAATGTACGGTATGTCTTCCTAATGTTTTTTATTTTGTTCTTGTTGCTGTTGTTATTTGGTTGTTAAAATTCCTGGAAATTACTTGAAATTGTACATGTTCTGTATTGTTTGATTCAGGGAACTAAAGTACTGTGGTCTGCTGTACTGTTTTCTTATTGTGTAATTAAAAAAACTCAATTATTGGTTTTTATTGTTACCAATAATTCCATGTCTATGAAAATAATAGAAAATGTACATTTGTATAGGGCTTGACTCTATAACATTTCTCAGTGCCATTTTATCCATTTGACTTTTTGGTAAGTCACTGTTTTAGGTGCTTTTAAAACTTGTCTTATGATTATCTACCTCTCATCAACTGTCAGTTAAGAGAACAAAAAAGATCAGTAAACCAGTGTAAAGTAATGCAATATGTAGGCAATGATTAAGGTTAACAATACTGTGCAACTTAAACAGGTAAACGTTATTAAACGTTACCCAATAAACATTTTGCATCAACTTTGTGTTATATCTGATTCCCCTTAGTTCATTTTATTCATATGATTTAGAAATTTTAATGTATCTTTAAAACGTGATACAGAAGACACAACATCTCAGTGCCTTTTTAAAACTATTTTATATGAAACTGATATTATGTTGCTCCACATTAATCACAATGCAGGTCTCTCGGGTACATGTCTGTTATAAGTTATTCTATGTGTTTCAGAAATGACTGCTCGTTTGTTACCGATACATTATCAATTTAATATAATATTAGATAATTAATTGCAAACAATTTTAATAAGTCTGAAGCAGTTTTACAATTACGACTTATGCGCTTGATCACTATTATGCGAGGCAAATAAATCTTGTTTCATAAATTGCGGTAAGAAACTTACTGTAAGAGCTTTGTTTTTAAACGACTCTGAACAAATAAGCCAAGTGAAAAATACAGTGTTTGTGTATTTATGAATTGTTCATTCGTGTTCCCCAACTTATTTACGCCTTTTATTTTAGTTTTATTCATCAAAAGATTTTCAGATGTTGGGCGGTCACTGACCATGGTGCTGAAACTTTTCCAGCTGTATATACAGTATCTGCGTGGTGCCAAGAGGCTTTCTTCGTTTGTAAACTTTCTCTTTTCGTTTATGAGACCTCACGCACTCAATTGTTTTGTTAGTTAAAAATTAAAAACAGAAATTATCCCCGTGCATTTGCACTGTGAAGCCTTGGCTTAAATAAAGCGCTTTATGACTCTTATTTCAACTGCTGTAATACATCCTCTCTCATTCAGCCTGTCTGGATCGTAGAAAAGCACCGATCCGTGTGCTCGATCAATCTCAATATCTCTGTTCGCTATAATAATACGAATGTCAGGAAGTTGCACAGAGCTTGCCTTTCATTTTCCGATGCGTTTTGACGACATCATAACACCGGCTTTATTTTCAGCGGTGCATAAATTAATTACACCCATTTAATAACTAAAATATCATTATATTCCCCTCTTAATATCATAAACGTTCAACGCCAGGGAAGCACTTAATAGTGCAGGGGGCCATAACTGGCTATTATCCTTGTGTAATGCTATTAAAGAACCAATTACGCACCATTACACTTGCTTTTTTGCACTTTATGTGGTTTCATCCAATACCGTCCTCCACTTCAAAATTTCAGCTGGTACTCTGAGCCTCATTTCCGGCAGCAGAGGAGCGACGCTGTCCGCGCGAGGCGTCCCACGCGCGCGTTAAAAGTAATTGAAAGGGTCCCGCTGCATATAATTTACGCGAGAGTGGGAAATAAATCCACGGACCCCTTGCTGTGAACAAAATCAAAATTTGGACCAGCAAGCGCACAGCCAGTGGATTCCCGTATAAAGTGGACCCCTAACCCATATAATGAGCAATTACTGCTCTGACAGCCAATTTTAAATTCAAAAACAAAAGTCATCTAGATTTTTAATATAAAAAGCAACTGTATAAAAAAGTGCACGGTGCTCGTGCCCGTGCGTTTGTGATCTGGGAATGTGCACGCGTAAAGGTAAAGTTTCGGAGTAATTCGCCAAAGCCTTGGAGAATTTTGACGCGTACCACCACGTGTGCAACCCGGTTGGTCGCGGAGAACCTATCCGAGTGACTGGCAGAACAACACAGCAAGTGATGTAAAAAATCAGATTAATTGCAATTACGTGTGAGATTATAAAGGCGAGGGTTGTCAGGCTGTAAACAGCCACAAAGACATCTGGTCACTCCCTCTTCGTGCGGAGCAGAGGATGAGTCGGAGCAGTGGAGGTGAAAGCGGAACACTTAGTGACGCGCCGGGATCTCAAAAGCACTCATCACCGCATGAGCGCATTTCCACTACAGATCTCCTATAGGTATAAATGTAGACGTATGTTTTTCCTTTGAATGTTACTGACCTAGATATGTTGCGATGCAAGGATAGCTTTTGGGAAATGTTGGCATTGTTTAAAGTTTTCTTTTTAGGACGCGTAACATTGAAGTAATGTTTGGAGAACATTGCCGGTGACGTTTGGTCATTTATCATTTTCAGAGTGAAATATTCTCTAATCGCTCGTTTGGGTTCGTGAGGCAAAGCAGCGGATATGTTTTATTTTCACTGTCCACCGCAGTTAGACGGAGAGTGTTGCAGGACCAACACACGTAAGTGTTCATTATTTCTTCTGTAATGTTGAAGTTTCATAAAAATGGTTTGACGAATTCGCATTGACTTAATTTTGTATACGGTGCATTGAAAAGCAAGCTAAAGAAAAGTATACAGTACATTAAAAAGCAAACTATGGAAAAGTATTTTGTACATTAAAAAGCAAACCAAAGATAATATTTTTGTAACAATTGCTTTTTGCACGCTAGTATTTCTCTTATTTTATACAGACACTTTCGCTGTTTATTTTGATCGAACATACCGTTATAATTTTTTGTTTATGTTTGGTTTGCGTTGTTTTATGTTTTGCCACATGGTAACATGATCGAAACCCATGACAGCCTTTCCAGCTGAGACTTTTTGTTGCAGTCTGTCTGAGAACAGATGTTAGATGTCACGCCTTTTAGCCGGCATTTTAGCGGTCACGGTTTCTCATTGTGTGAAGTGGTAATTCGAGTCTTTACCAGATTACAAACAACTGCTTCTTGTGAATTAGTCCAGCAAAATAAACTCCGGCAACTGAAGAAATAACATTTTACTTGCTAGTAGAAGATTGTGCATTTTTTCTTAAAGATATAAAAGAAGATTGATATAGAAGAAATATATTTTAAAACTGTCACGTTATTATTGCGAACAGTAAACACAAATGGGTTTGGGAATCACGCCTCCGGAGACTTTGACGACGGTTTCCTGCGCAGAAAACAGCGCAGAAACAGGACAACTTTCACTTTACAACAGGTACTTCCACATGAGATAAATTACCGAGGAGAAATGTTTGCATTATGATGATGTCTTATAACGAGAATATGCAAATAACAAGGACTTGTCTTTCTGAAGTCAAGTTTTTATATTATTAAGAAATTAACTGTAAAGCAAAAAAGAATGAACGCTAAATTATATAGATTAATTGTTCATACATGACAGTAATGGAAAAAATACACAATAAGACATATGGCAAGGCTAAGGAACATGCATATATATGTGCAATACTACGCATGTACAACTACACTCAATAAATATAATATTATTTTCACTGGACTGTAAACAATAATGAAAACAATAGATAAAATCTGCTTTCAGCTGGAAGCTTTGGAGGCAGTTTTTGCACAGACTCACTATCCGGACGTGTTTACCAGGGAAGAGCTGGCTATGAAAATAAACCTAACAGAGGCCCGTGTGCAGGTGAGACACTTCCCACAACTGTCCAGATCCAAAGACATCATTAATAGCATCACAACGCGTTTGTCCAAAGAA
>JAZGTK010019697.1:0-11286 GCA_036877625.1 Ambastaia sidthimunki
GATCTAAGCACACCCGTGTCAAACACAGCACCAAAACGAAACAGCTGTGCAAGAGCTATTAATATAACCTCACAGTTCTGGAGGTGTCACTTTGTTGCCCGCTTTTTTTCCACACTCCCTGGATAGTTACAGAGAGGAAAGTATTTTCGCTTTATACATGAGCATGTGAAGCACAGAATGGCAAAACCACAAAAGTGATGGAACTCCCTGTGAACTGCCTAGAGACTATGTTTACAGGCACAGCCACAAGCCAGTAACAACAAAGACAGGTTTTGGCAGCAAAGTTTTAATTGCCATGCCTATTAAAAAGCCCTGCCAATGGCCCCTTTTGTGTTATACATTAACATGAAATTGGTCCTGGAACAGTCTCAGGCTAACCAGAGCAGCATGTTCGTGGCCAAGTTCAATAATATGTTTAGAAGAAAGATGTGATGTCTTCTCTGCAGTTTGATGAAGCGGTGGGAGGTGTCCATCGGTGATGGTTTGAGGGGAACGAGGGCAGCGCTCAGTCATTTAGGGATTTCATTTCTCTGTTTTTATTTGCCCTAGTTTGCTCTTGCGTGCTTGTATAAATTGTCCTCATTCACATTGGAACAGAACCTCTAATAAAACCTAATTCACAAGTGATTCATTTTTACTGTTTAAATTGTTTAATTTCCCCGGTTCAGTGAACTTTTCCTCTCTTCATACCCACAGTTATACTGTTTCATGTGTGTATATAATGCTCAAACCCACTTGGAACAAAATAAGGGGGAGTGGGGTAAGCTGTGCCACTTTTTACATAAGCTGTCCTCCATGCATGAAGAGGTGAACTAATACTCCTCATTGTAATTTAATTGTGCATCCTGAAATACAAGGAAATGTCTATAACATTGGGCTATAGATATAAAACTTGAGTTAGAGGAAGGCTGTGCCATTTCAAAGAGAATGTTAAATCACTGGGGAATACGTTAATGATTAACATTTCTAATAAAAAATAGGCAGGCAGGGAAAGGTTTAATAACTATAATCCTTGAATGTAGTGGGAAGAAAATCAATGTTTTGTAATAGCATTACTTGCGTTTGGAGGCAAAGCTTGCTAGTGCTATTAGCTGAGCCACTGACACCCCAAAACATCTGACACACTTTACCCCACAGCTACTGTTTTGTAGGAAAATAATTTATGGCTAAAATGTACATGATTTTACACATTGGCAATTAACCACATGTATTTTTTTAGATGTAGATAAGTTTGTTTAGACATAAGTAATTTTATGTGAAAATTAGTTTTGATATGCAATTTCACTTTTCATGTGCAGCTCTCAGTCACAGACAGCTGTATTTGATGGGCCTCAAAAATAAGGTCACATGACTAAAATTGGGCACAGATTGCCAGAAGGAGTGACGCGTCTTACCCACACCCACTGACACATCTTACCCCAGGACCCCTACTCAATTATTACATTATTTTCGCTGTGCATGTTGGTTAACTATGACACCCAGGACACTAATAAAAACATCCTACTGGACCAATTAGTAGTGTGAAACTGGAGAGTTTTCTTTTTTCTAAGCATCTGCCTCTTGCCTCCATTCCTTGAAACTCTTGCTATTGTCCCCATTGAGAGCTGAGAGGGGCTCCAGGACACCATTTGGCATCCAAGTGGTTGGACGCCTCGTCCTTCAGCGCAGCCCCGCTCATTTCACACGTCCTCCCTGCATTATCATATCAATTGATGCAGCTTGTAGGAGACAAAGTGAGGTTATGGGAACCACCTAGAGCAACATGCACCATTAAACATCAATGCAAGGGGACTAACACATATGCGAGTTCAGCCTTGTTTACCAAGATGGAAGACTGGCAGCGTATGCTTCTGAACTCCTGGTAGTCCCAATGAACCTAAATCAAGTTTAAATCTGTTTCATACGCCATGATTTTATTGTATTGACATTTGTTCCATTCAGCAATCTGCATGGATTTAATTTAACAGTGATTTTTGTTTTATTGTGGTGAGTTTTTTATTGTGGACTCTGACCTCTGGATGTGACCCAATGTTGTACCATGTACTTCCAAGAATCACCTCATAATTTTTTTCCTGGTGAGGCACCACGGCTGGGATGTTTGGACATTTCCCAGCATGCCTCTGGTGCGTGACCTGTCATCAAAGGGCAAAGAGGTTAGACTATACTAGTACCTACACGCTCTCCATGCTGATTTTTATTGTCTCTGGTTATTTTCTCACCGATCTAAAAAGCAGGGCACTGTTGCTTGATACAAGCCTTTATTGTTGTTTGATGTCCATTTATTGTGTAGAACCACTTCAGTTCAGTCATAGGTATCAAAGGGAAGAAGTGCTAATGGCCATTTTTTCTCTAACTATTGAGCTGTGCAGTTGAGTCATAAAAGGAAGTAGATTCAGGTCAGCCCCTGTACAGGAAGGAACCACATACAGTTTCATTTTAAACGTATTTATTTGCGTCTGGTCATTTTTTTTCCCCCTCTCCCAGTAATTTTTTAGTTTTAAGAAAACAGATTTGTCCTGCAGATTTATGGCAGTGTGTGGTCTGTTCCTTTATTAGTTCGAAGAGAAAGCATAGTATACTGTTTTAATCTTTAATTGCAAAATAATAGATAGATCATGAGTTTCTGTTAACTTAATTCACATGGAAGATCCTCTAGTTAATCATTTCAAGAGGAAGGCGGGCGAACATGCTTCATTGCCTGCATTAATTAAGCAAAGTCGTTTTGCTGCTAATTAGCTGATTCTAAAAGGATCTGCTTTTTGTGTAATTAATTATCAAAGACACAATCGGCTGCCTCGTTTAGGGAGAAAACGCTCACACGCAGCAGACGTGTCTTGAGTTCTCATTGTTGCGTCAGTTGAAAGGCTTTGCTCCAGTTCTGTGTTGTTTACTGTGTGTCTGTGAAGGTTCCCTCTGAAGTTCTGCACACATGGTCTTTGACACCCACCGAGTACAATTAGCAGGTATACACTTCTAGCCCTCTGTTGTTGCAGATTGCTTTGTGTTTTGGTAAAAGAATCAGCACAAAGCCTTCCATTTTTTTTGCCCCCTGAGGTCCTCTTGTTGGTGTCAGCAGACGTGAAGGTTCATAAAACAGTTGGCCTTCAGGTGGAGATAAAAATATTGCAATTTTAAATGATGTGCACAAATAATACTTCAGTATTTATCCCTCTATTTTAGTAGTATTGAGGTGTTGTGTGCGGCCAGCTAATGTAAATCTAATGACTCTTCCTTTGTGGATTGCCTTATGCAAATTAATTATTTGTTAACATGCATATGGTTTTCTGTGATGCAGGTGTATTCGCCTTATGCACTGATACAACAAAAGCTTCTTGATTTGTTTTGGCTAATACCGTATTTTGTTTTTGACTTGAATGTGTGGCACGTAGGGGATAATGTGCAGTCAGCTGGTCATTATTGAAAAATAAACCCAGAGCTCTGATGTGAAGCAGTACAGTCATGTATCATCCTGAAGGGCTTTGTGCATTATCCTGCTTATTATGTGGCTGCTTACCGAATAAGTGAATATAAACAGACACAAACAATTGATTTAAGAAAGAGGCTGTGTAGTGCTACAGGAGACATAAAACAAACTGTAGGAAGTTTGTTGTTGTGGACGAAGTATACAGTTTGGCAGCCATTATAGAAAAAATAGAATGTAACATTTAACCAATCGGAATAGACTATTCTAGAATGCTGTGTAACGTAGTAATATCAAAGTATGAGCTTACAAGTTGCGCTTGAAACAGCTACAGTTGTGTTTCAGATGGTAAATTGTGGCATTGGAGTGGGTTGCCATGCTTTTTACAGACTGTTCTTGAGATGCTGGGGTCTAATACTGGCTTGGCTTAAGTGCTCTTCTTACTGCAAAACAAAGTTATTTCAGCCTCATTCAGCCCTAATAGAGGCTACTGCTATAAATAAAGCAGTGTGCTGCATTTTTATAGTCAGAAAGAACATACATGTTGAATGCTAAAAATAGACTGACGCTGTCTTTCATACAGTATTTTAGAGAAACTATCTATTCCTGCTCAAGAATTATCACATTGAAGAAGTGCCAAAGGATATAATTGCCTCTCCTTGAGTTCAGGGCTTAAGCAGGGCTCTTGTAATTCATCAAGAGAGCATGGCTCATCCCTCATTTCCTTTCTGTTCTGTGGGAACTTCTCCATCTCTTAATGGTAGCTCAAGTTTGTTCTTGCCTCTGCTGTGTCATAGATAATAAGCATCATGTTAACTTAGTTTCTTTGTGGAGTAGAAATTAGGCAACCAACAAGATGCACAGGCGCAGTTTTTGCCACTTTCCCACATTTTGTAACTGTTTTAAACTGTAACTATTTAGAAACATTTCACTAACAACTTAAGAATTTTTTTTTAAAACATATGATACACAACGTTAAAAAAATCTACTAACATTACTAGCAAGAACTTTTTTTATAACTTTGACATTTTTATAGAACATTAGCCAAAATTCTAAAAACATTCTATGAATGAGACGATCATTTATCAAAGAAATGACCATTTTTTTAAGAAAGTCAAGCATGTCTGCCAGACAGCTGGTTTGTAAATGGGGCTCATTTATATCCCAACAATGGTTTAACAAACACACACTTACTGTGGACCTTATTTTCCACAGATGACAAGGTGGAGACCTTCTCTGTCCTGGAGATCGACGAGAGCGAGATAGTAGACACCAATGGTGCTGGAGATGCCTTTGTTGGAGGTACTGTACCATCAACTACTATATAAACTACAGTTTCAAAAGAAGATAAAGTTGAACACTCATACTTAACACACACATTGACTGAAGTGTTGTTCCATATGAAAGTAAATTAGATAAAAAATCTCCAGTGACAGGATTATTTAATCCAGGATAAAGTTTGATCTGTATATAACTCTGGGAAAACATGATGCTGAACTTCTGACACGACGCTTATTTGTTTCTCGCACAGCTTGTTTTGAATGATTTTGAATTTGTAGATGTACACCTGATAGAGGTGATTTGCATGGGGCTTAGTTTAGTCATACGAAGCTGCCAATGGTGTTGTAATATTTAACCTCAGTGCAGATATGCAGAGAAGTGCAGATAACACAGTTAAGGGCCAATAGATCTACTTTCATGATGGATTAGTGGAGTTTCCAGACTCCCTGCAGCTGTTATCTGTAATCTGTGGGTTTTACTAATAACTGCACTTTCAAGTAGCCGGTGTGTGTCTACTCCAATCTGAACTGTGAAGTCATCCATCAACCTTACAAAGCACGTCACCATTCGGCTCCCCACGAAAAACACATATATTGATGTTGTTCGTGCTGTTTGCACAGGTCTTGTAGGTCCCTGTAATTTATCTTCATACGATGGCTCTTATGCAGTCCTCTGCTTTTCATTGGCCATGATCCTGATTTGCTAACATGTCTTCCTGTGGCTCATCCAGGACAACCTTGCGACTAATAGAGCTGTGAGCGTGTTTGCTCAAACGCTGTATTGATTTTTTTAACTCCTTTATCCGTTCCAACAAGAGGTTGGAGGCCAGCGCTCTACCGCGTTGGAAAATGAATTTGCCAGCTGTTTTTCAATGCGCGCCAGCACCGCTGCGGAGAGAGAAGATCTAGGTGGGAGGGTTCAGAGCCCGAGGGCAGCTGGAGGAATTCTGTATGGCACATCACTAAGGGGCCGCCTTTCTATCACCCTTCCACCCTAAGCCTGATTTACTTAATTTCTTAAAAGAAAAAGCACATGCAACAGAAAATCAATAAGCAACTGCATTTTTACAGCTAATATTTGGCAGCATATGCTGTGTACAAGTGTGTTTATGTGTGCTTGCCACTCCGAGCGTTCAGATGTGAGGGGAAGTGTGTTCATGTGTGCATTCATTAAACATATGTTTGCGTGTGTACATATGTTTGCGAGCGCGGGCGTGCGTTCATGCGCTGCAATTAGGATCAAATCTGTCCACCTTTTGCAGAGCGATGAAAGCAAGCACCACCTCAAGCAGTGTGGTTGATGGTACTATCAGTAGCTCAACTTGCATTGCGCTAACAGCACAAAAGTTGTGGGTTCGATTCTCAGGGAACACACATACAGATCAAATGTATAGCTTGAATGCACTGTAAATCGCTTTGGATTAAAGCATCTTTCCCAATGCATAAATGTAACAGTAACTATCTGCATCGTATTTCTCAATGTCTGTTTGCATGCCTGTGCAGGTTTCCTGTCGCAGCTGGTGCAGGATAAGACCTCTGAACAGTGCATCCGTGCTGGACACTACGCTGCTAACGTCATTATTCGGCACGCGGGCTGCACGTTCCCAGAAAAGCCTGACTTCCACACTTCCACTGATGGGCCACTCGGAGGCCAGGAGAATAGCCACACAAATGCTTTTTAAGGACTAATGTCTTTTTTTAATTGACTTTTAATCTTCCTATTTCTCT
Organism: Ambastaia sidthimunki; assembly: GCA_036877625.1. Taxonomy (NCBI): domain Eukaryota; kingdom Metazoa; phylum Chordata; class Actinopteri; order Cypriniformes; family Botiidae; genus Ambastaia; species Ambastaia sidthimunki. The sequence goes on from JAZGTK010019697.1 coordinate 6,430, forward strand.
TTTATTCAATGCCTGCCTTCATCTGTGCCTGTTTTCAACAGTTCCACATCCTAATGTGATAATTGAGACATATTTCACATTAAAAACTGTTTACAAAAGAGGAATTCCTTTGTTGCAAATATTGATTTGTTCTTAAAAAGCAATTTTAACATTGCTCTCCCCTGTATTGTAAGACTGATTATCATAATATCCAGCATCTTTTCAGGTGTGGTGTTTGATGGATTAACAAAATTACCTTATGATATAATGATACTGCTGTAAGACCTGGTAGAGAAAGTACTGAAAACACTTGAACATTACAAAAGTCAGATGTGTTAGAATAATTTGTCAAAGGCTACATCAAAAGCTTCTTATATCTCTGAGGAATTTTATTGGCCAGTCCTGCTGTTGTAAACCAAATCTCTTTGTTAAACGCATACAGTCCTTTTAACTACAATACCTCTGCCAAAATAAAATAAAGGCTGTATTACTGCTAATATTACTTTCATTGTTTTTCTGACATTTTAATTAGTTAATATATAGAATAGTATATACACATACATATATGTACAGTATAAAACATAAAAACAAGCGTTACTGTTAATAGAACTTTTAGAGAATGTTAGCCAGTGTTCCGAGAACATTCCCTGTTAGCTGGGTGTTCATTTATCATAGTCCTTTTGGCTTGATTCAGAATCAGCAATTTGTCGTTGGTCTGTTTCACTCCCCCAGCATCCTTTTGGATGGTTAGCAGGCCTCAAGCCTCCCACCTGTCTCTTTGATGACTGGGACATGTCTACAGAGGTATGATACGGGTTGAGGAGTAACTAGCTATTTGTAACATTGAGGGAGACTCAAGGTACAGCTGCCCATGTGTCCCAGTGTATGACTCCAATCATAGCAGATTCAGGTTCTGTCACTCAAAAAGATGTTTGGACTCTTCTGTCTGGCTTTAGATTGGCATCACTCAGCACATGGTGTTAAACTACCTGTGAGTCCATGTGAAGGCCGTAATGACAGCAGAAGATGACGTCCTTGAGCACTATTTCACGTTTTCCACCTCTCAAATCCTCCTGCTGTGTGTTTTACAATGATGCTGGGAGTTTTTAAGACCTGTGAAAGTTGCCGGTGAGGTTTATAAAAAGTAAGTTAATTTGCAGGTGTCAACTTTTTAGTAAGACGTTACTGAAGGACAAACTTTATTTGGGAGTAGGATGACCAAGTCAGCTTAACAAGGTGCAGTTTTAAGGTTCTATTTGGCTTATTCTAATAGTTCATTTGAAAATGTGCAATATATCTATGAACTGGGGCTTTGGGCACTGTACTATTTCCTTAATGGATAAAAAAATCTTTCAGAAAGTCTGAAAACAATATTACTTAATGTTGTCCAAATTTGACTACTGTAGCTCCCATTAAAATGTCAAATTGTATTTTATTTGTTCAAGATCAGTTAGTGTAACCACATTTACAGTGTATTCATTTCACACTGATTATTGCTGAGTTTGTTTTGTTATAAGCTGTTTGACATCTGTATAACGTATATTCTTTTCCAGCACCTGTAGCTTTGCCTAAAGTGACAAGTGTGAATGCGCTGTGAATGTTTAACAACCTCTGTGATGAAAGCTTTACCCTGCAATAATTCTCATATCGGTTCATTGCCTTGGAGGAGCAATCAGTGCATTTGACACAACATTCTGTTAACAACAAATGCTATCTGCATAAATACAAACAAATGTTGTTATAAATAACACCATCCAAGTACTATCAATGTAAATATAGTTTTTGCTTAGATGGAACATTCAAAGCAGCTGTTCCTGTGTCGTTAGTAAAGTCGGGTAGTGTATTAAAGGTCAACCGTTTGAGTCTAGTGTTAGTGATGCTTACCAGTCAGCTAATCTACTGTACTTATTTTACTCCTGTTATACCCTTGTGTAAGGCACTTATTCTTTCTACTCAGGGACTGCTCTGATATTTCCCTCTGTCTGCATGTGAATTTAAATGTACCTGCTCTCAAGCCAGTGGTTGAAATATGCAAACATGAATAATTCCAATGTACCTGTGTAAACTGTAAACAAATGTACTTTTCCTTTTGGCATACAAATAAGTACAACTGACTTGCAATAGCCACGCAGATTACAGTAAAAAGAGGTCCCTGGGTCTGGAAATACAGCTAATTATCTCCTGACAATTATCTTACCTTACCATGCAAAGTGTTTGAAAAAAACATTAAATAATAATACATAGATAATTGTAACTAATTAACACTATTATCAGTTCTAGAAAAAAAACAGTAGCTTTGTCAATCACACAAATTCATTTAAAAAAAAAAAAACAGTTTTATTCACACTTGTATTCAGTTCTAAAATAAAAGTGGGTCTGATTAAAAGCAGTGTAATCATTTTCCCACATTGTATAGTGTTAGTCTCACTCAGACAAGCTGCTATAAGTAGCTCAAGGCTCAAGTAGTTTGATATGTTAAAAAAACCTCAGACAACAGTTTGGTGTCAGATCACCTTGATCAAGCTTTGCTGGAAGCCAATATGAATGCTATTGCCAACCTGTAACCACATGCCGCATGGCTCAAGTTTTATTTAGTGTGCAATTTGTTTTCCCTTCAGGCACGTTAAAATGTGGCACATCCATAGCCTGGCCATGGTTCAAATTACCTAATGCTATACTAGTGGAAAGCCATAGGTGTTTGAGTGAATTTGACAAGCTGTTGTATTTGTCCTGTTGCAGAAATGAAAATTGTATAGATTATGTTGTTGAACAATTATTCCTAATAATCAGTAATGCAGCAGTAATGACCGCATACAGCGTTGTCCTTATTTTGTCATACAAACACAGTTAAACATCAGTTAAATGAGCAACGCATTTTTTCTTTTGTGAGCAATTACAAAATAGCATAAAATAATGTCAATGTTATTATAATTCATGCCAAATAAAAATTCCTTTATTTACACCAAATTATTTCGTGCCATGCTGGAAAGGTAATATTAAAAGTTTTTTTCTTTCCTCGTTAAAGCCAGAGCATATAATAAAACACGGTGAGATTTTTCGCATAATTTATGCACAAATTCTTTTCAAATGAATGCATGAGCTATATTAAAAGTTTCCTCTTCTAAGACAGGGCACTTCATGTCTTTTTCTTTTTCCCACCCATGCCATGTAGTCTGAAACAATGTACATTGTTTCCCAATGAGCGATGTGATGTCACATAGCGGTTACAGCGAGTTAGTCCTCCTCTGTGGCTGATGGAGTGCCGAAAGGGGAGGGTACTACTTTGTCACAGACTCCTATGTAGATTAACCTTTCAATTAGTTGTTATCAGGTTCCTTCTGCCTACGCGTGCGTTCATCTTCCGAATCAAACAGGACCCCATTGGATTTACAGACTACTTTACGCATATATCATCTGCTCAAATAAATGCGTTTAAATTGCTTATGTGAGGATCGTGGAGAGATCGCGCGAGGAACTTAAAGGTAAATGTTCGCTTTTGCCACCGCTGTCGGGCATATCTCGGCGGCGTCTTGAGTGGGTTGTTATCGGTGACATGGTTTAATCGTTCAAGTTTAAGTTGTCTTGAGTGATGTAACTTGACACGAGCGGAGAAATTAATTCGGGCTATTGGGTTACGCCAACCGTGCAAGTATCGCAAGCTACTGCTTGACCCGCAAAAATGGAATTTTCCAGATGCCATCTCATTCTAGTTTTGCTTGATCTTGAAATATGATGATATGGGCGCGTTTACGTGTTATRAATGTAAGTGCATAAATAAATGACGGTGGTCATCGTTGCATCCTATTTACAGTGTTTCGAAATAACGGGGGAAATGTTATGCCATCATCCTCTTAGTATCGTCAGACATTGGCAGGATTTATAAATGTTCCTATTTACGTGCACGGTGGCTTCCTTAGAATTTACGCGCGCTCGGTAGTTCCTTGCTTTCTATGTCTTATGTCTTTCGTAAAGTGCATGGTAATGAAAGCATTAGATTACAGTACACGAGAGGAATGCTAGGATAACTTCGACTAATTATTCCCCCATTACATTATTCTCTAAAAAGTGTGACTAGGTCGATCTGCTCACATTGCAGTGTAGTGCAATGCACATAAGGGGGAGCCTTCTTAAAAGGGGCAGACCGAGTTTCGGGTGATCGTACAAGTAGTTTTAAACCGATTAGATTACAAGATAATAAAAATTATTCCCGTTATCCTTGCTCTGCGTTCTTCTATTACGGGTAGAATTGCAGGTATCGCGGTCGATACGCAGTAAGCATTAAAGAGGAGTCGTTGCTTTAAGAGGTGGGTCAAGTCATTATTGACAGATTAGGAAGCCAATCGACTTCTCGAGAGGCCGAACGCTTGCCTGTGATTGACACTTGCGTTATCAAACCAAGGATAAGTATTTGCCCTTTCTAGCCAATATTAAAGTTTCTTGGGCGGGATCGTCTTTGTGAAGGTAAGGTTTAATGAGACTCCATTGGGTTGTAATCAGTGTCATGTCGGATTCATGTAAACTACAACATTGTAACAAAATGGCGTCTGTTTAGTAACGCGACCGGGCAAAGCGGCGAAGTCACCTGACCATCTCCACCGTATTAAAGCGTCCAGAAAACAAGGTTTGCTATTTGTTTCCGCACGATTGTGACAGTGGGTTAATTGACGCGTTGACTTTGTCATCATAAATTATGGATAGTCATCTGTCGGAAGTAGTCATAAAGCATAACCTAATTTAGCCAGCCTTAGCTTAGCGTGCTAGACTTGAGCTCTGTGGCTGTTTGCGGAGCCGATGCTGGAGATAAGAAGCGCAGTGCTTCTGAGATTCGCTTTACTTTAGCTCAGTATCTCGGGTTTAATCGTTGGCTTTAGATGACTT
>JAZGTK010019698.1:0-11286 GCA_036877625.1 Ambastaia sidthimunki
AGTATTGGATGAAGTAACATTACATCCTTCTAGATTAAGATTGTAATCAGAAAGGGTCTGTTTATTTGAGTGTGGCCTAACAAGTAATATCTCTGTTTTATTTTAATGAAAAAGAATTTGAATAAAAGAAGAAAATTACATGTCATCCAATGTTTTATGTCTCTGAAACAATCAGAAAGTTTATCTATAGTGGTAATATTGTCAGGTCTAGAGGTTATGTATAATTGGGTGTCATCTGCATAGCAATGAAAATTTATCCCATGACTTCTAATTAGATTTCCTAAGGACAGCATATAAATTGTGATCAGCAGAGGGCCCAAAATAGAACCTTGAGGCAGACCATATTGGACTAGCATTTGTGCAGATGATTCCCCTTTTATATGTACGAACTGATAACGGTCGGACAGGTAGGAGTGGAGCCACTGAACAGCCACAAAACAGGACAAACACAGACTACAGCGTACAATCAGGACAGCTGAAAAAAATCATTTGTGTCCCCCTGCCCTCTCTCCAGGCCCTGTACACTGCAAGGACCAGGAAGCGGGCAGAGAACATTATCAAAGATTCCACTTATCCCGCACACATTCTCTTTGACCTCCTCCCCTCTGGGCAGGCGCTACAGATCTTTGCGCACAAAAACAACCAGACACAAGAACAGCTTCTTTCCCATTGCCATCCCCATCTGAACTGCTGAACAGTTGGGTGCTACCCACTTCTCCTTTTCACTACATACTGCACTGTATCTTATTATAATCCCATCATTCATCTTGCACATTACACTTGCCTTATTATTTGCACCTTCCCAACATCTGTATATGTGTATATTTGTAGAATGTGTCCTGTATGTATATTTGCCTTGTGGTCTCTGTTGTACAGTATGTCTATATATCACTATGTGTCTATTGAATGTACATCACTACATGTTTATATGTTGAATGTATACTAGAGTGTTAACATCTACCGAAGTCAAATTCCTTATGTATGTAAGTATACTTGGCCAATAAACCTGATTCTGATCAGCAGGATTAGGGACTTCAGATTATGAGTATGAACCACCACAATATCATGTGTGATACAAACAAGACTTTATTAACTACACAAAACACATACTACTCTAACATACTGTAACCTTCCCAGCTATTCAAAACTGGGATTGCTATATCAGAAGAAAGGGGGGATCGATTTCTTTGCAAAAGGTCTAATAGGTTATTGGTTATAAGTTCGGTGGTAACGCACAAAGACTCAAAACAGTATAAATTCCTTTTCCCAAATATATATTAAATCATTTTAAACTTTTGCAATCAACAGTTTCCAGACACAAAACAACACAAAAGCAAACTCGTACAGGGGCAAAATAACAAAAAGTAAGTTATAAGTAATAATTATAAGTAATATAATTATAAGTAATAATTGAATGTCCAGTGGAAATGTGCAAAGGTTTAAATATGGTAAGTCCCAACCAAACCAGTTCAGTTCAATGGTTGTAGTGCATGAATAAATTGACTGTCTTATCGGATGATTAGATGAACTCTTTAGTGTAGAAGTCCTTGAAGTAGGAGGTTGTAAAAGGCTTTAGATATAATCCTTGAGCAGTGGCAATAAAGCACTCAAAAGTCACCAAAGTCATCCACACGGCAGTATGGTTCTGTACATGCAGGCAATTAAGCCCAAGAAGAGGCAGGGTCCATAAACCAAACAATCAATCAAAACAAACATGGTATACAAATCATTGCAAAATAACCTTCATAAGCTTTCACCAAGATCCCACAAAATACAACAAATAACACAAATATTTATTTTGAAAATAACACATCAAACGGACAGTTGAGCAGCAAACAAAATATTTCTCAAACCAGGATTGTTTGTAACACAACAGGCAACCATGCGGAGTTCAGACTGAATCTCCCTTTCACTCTACTGCTTCCTTCCTTTCTACAGAAATGGTAGAGCTACTAGTGCCACCTAATGGTCTAGAGGAACATAGCAATACAAAATAAACCTCGTGACAGGCGATGACTGTTACAATACACACAACACACACAGTTTAGCATCTAAAAAGGTTAGGGCAGAGTAAGATTAATGTATAAGGTTATTGGAAAGCCAGCAGATCAACAGGCTGAATGAATCATCAGTTTCTTAATTTCAGCACAACTTAGTAAAAGGGCTAATGGTAGTTAAAGCTCCACATACTAAGACCAAGTGTGATACTTGCATGTCTTGTACATTGAAAGAAAGTGTCCTGATACAGTTGAGGCTCCAGTTGACCTTTGTTGGATGTTGTTTTGTTTAGAGAGAGAACCAGTTTGATGCAGAGGTCTTTGATAAATGGAAAGACTAGGCCGCAGCCTGACACAAGCTTAGAGGTCTGCTGAGAACTTCTTCTAGCTCAGCATTCTTATCCTGTTGAGTGTCCTTAAAAGACTGTAGAAGATGGCCCGAGGAAAGGGCCAGGAAGATCGGAAGCCGGGTGACAGTGAGCCGAGAGCAGAGCGGAGAGTGTCTGAGAGAAGAGTGTCAGAGCGTCAGAGAGACCTTCGTTTTTGGACACTGGTCTTTAAACTGTAAGGATGTCACGCCCTGAAGAGCTGTATGATCCAATCAGAGGTTATCCTCTCTGAGAGAAAGTTAACCTCCTTTGTCTTCCAACATGCTGTTTCGCATATGGAATTTGATTGGATATCGAGGGGGAAACCTCTTAGAAGATTTATAATGTTAACACAAAGTTATCAAAATGTTATGGACACTAATGTTCAGAATATGAAAAATGCAGCTCATAGATTCTAAACACAGACACATGTGATCTTGATTAGTAGAGTAACTAGAGCAGGGAGGGGCAACATTGATAATGACGAGGGCCAGTAATTTCTGTCCTTTAAACTAAGGGGCCAGATTATTAATTTACACTCACATATTTTGCATCATCTTCCTCTATATTTTATTGAGGGAAATTTTATTGAAGGAACTCAGTGTACAATTAGTTCAATTGTGTGTGTGTGTGTGTGTGTGTGTGTGTGTGTGTGCGTGCGGGTTTTAAAAATTGTAACTATAAAACTGCAATTATGCTAATTTAAATGGTTAAGCAAATATAAATGTAAATCTCAATTGCACTAAATGTACACAAAACAAATGTACAAAGGTTCTATCTTACAGAACATTTTCAACATAACCTGAAATAAAGTGCTTAACAAAAACATGTTATTACCAAAACTTACATATTACTATTAAAGATATCCGTGACCGAATATAAGAATATAATTATTCAGTGATAAAAATTACGGTTATGATAACAGTGATCAGCGGGAACGATAGCGACCTCTCCTGGTTTGTGTTAGAATTAACATCCTTCCTAATCTTGTTTCTTAAATTTATCAAAATTGATGAGAGCATAATATGATCTAGCGGGCCGTATTTGAAGATGCTGGCCGCCAGTTGCCCATCCCTGAACTAGAGTAACTAAACATGTAAACATTAAATGTGCACAGATTAATATATATAAACATAAAACATCAAAGACATGTAACACAATGGGGGGAGGAATTTGGATTCATGTTTATACATTTCTATCATGTATTCTTAAGTAAATAAAATTGTTCCTTTTTGTGTTCTCAAAGGAAATGCGGTAAGAGTGAATCTCTACATTCCTTTGGGTTGTAAAACAGTCTTATCTGTGTGTTGCTATGGTCACCGGAGGTCTGGTTTTGCATCTGGGTGTTAATTGCAGTTTGGGGATAGTTTTACAGACACTCCAAGAGCATAGTTGGTTTGTTGAGTAAAATATATGTAGTTATATTAATGAAATATAACCAGTTGTTGTGTGTCTGGTCTGTCTCAGACACTACACCATTGTGGGGCTGGAGTTTGTTGGACAGTGGGAAATGAGAATTCTGATGAAAACCAAGCTGAGCATTTGTTTACGAAATCCATTTGAATACCTTCAGAATATATGGTGTCACATGGAATTAAGAAGTTGTGTCCTTAGGAAGATAGACAGGCATAATCTGTTGCCATTCTATGGAAGCCTAGAAGACATTTTGAAAAATTCTTTAAATAAAAGTTTTGGTTTAGAAGAACAAAGCCATCTGAAGTTTGAATGATATGAAGATGGGTAATGCAGGTGAATTATTAGGTGAACTATCCCTATAAGTCAATCATAGAAAGACATATAAGACTGTTAAACATTATCCATACATGTTAGTCATTATACTCACAAGTTATAATCATTGCTTTAATCAAAGCATTGACAGCTGCATCCCTTTTCTTGCTCTATTTAACGAGCACATGACTTTATTATTCAAAGCACATGACTTCATTATTCATAGAGCTATATATTTTTGTAAGATGGTCATTCATTTGTTTCCAAAAAAGGACTATCTCATGAAAACACTAAGATACATTTCTGTGAAGCAGATTCAAAATTACCGTGTTGTGCAAAGCACTATAAGGTAACTAATCATAATACATAAATTCATTGATTTTACAACGCCAATCTGAATAGTTGTACACATTGAATTTCAGTTTGACTCATTGACTCAATAATTCTGTCACAAAAAAATAACAGCTCACTGGAGGCAAGATTATAATTGTTTACTAACTTCAGTTTCAGTCAAAGATATTACATTGCCTCAGAAAGCTTTGAACAATATCAGTAATGTATATGTTTAGGATACTTTTATCGGACTTCACAGAAAAATAATGTCACAGATGTTTAAACAGACCTCAATCGACCTAACGTCCACAGTTCTAAAAATCTAATTTAAAGAAAATTTTCAGTACACTTGTAACAGAACACAGACTATGAGGTGAGTAGATAACAATATGGTTTATTGACGGAAAAGACCAGTACAGGATGGAGACAACACAGGTGAGTAAATGAGTTCTTGGATGACTGGCGAGACTGGTCAGCGTGTAATTGCGGATGTTTATCTTTCACAGGAGAACAGGAGAGAAACCAGGAGAAATAAAGCAGGAACTTCCAGGGAACAGAGCAAGGAACTCCTGGACCGAACTGGGGTGAACAGGAGACAACAGGTAAGTTAACAGGTAAGTAATCTAGCAGATAGCGATCTATAATAGAGTGAGTCCGTTACGTGACAGCGTGAGCATGTGTTAGTGAGAACGGACAGTGAGTGAAACTAAAGTAAGTGTTTATAAAGGGGAGGTGATGAATGGTGAAATGAGAAACAGGTGTGGGTGATCAACACTCGGGTGAGGAGGTGCGCTGTGAGTAATTAGGGGGCAAGCCTGACCAATCCGTGACAACACTAGGGATATACCACAGAATCTGTGTAAGCCCCAGACCTCAGCCTGAGTGTTGAGCTTATAGCCGTCAGTGTGGCATTGAGATGCATTAGGGTCGTGGGATTCTGAGAATGCATTAAACCCAGTACATGACCAATCTCAAGAGCTGCTATATGAACTAGATCTGTCAGCCACACCCCTAAACAAAACACACACAATCACATACAGTAACTCATTCAGGTTAACAAATTCTATAAAATAAATTGAACATTAATGACCTTTCATGTGGGATGGCAGCAAAAGAATGTTTTTGCTACCTGTAGTTACCATTACCTTTTATGACAATTCTTAACTTCCAGATAAGATTAGCTTTTTTTTATTATTTCTATGGTTATGTTTGATTGTAAACATGGCTGTGCCCACCATTGTGGCCCCTGAGATCCAAACCACTGTATTTTTCCAATCACAGATGTAAACTTTATAATAACTTACATGATTAATGTAACCTAATGTAATTCATTACTGTTATTGAGGCAAGACATTAACAAATCTGTTTTCATCATTTTAGACATATGATTAATAATGATGTGTTCATGTTCAATATGTGCACATATTGTGAATTAATTTAAACATACTGTATGTACAGCTTTCCTAGAAGCCTTAAGTTATTAATCTGTCTAAGAAAGTTATTAATAAAACAAATATTGATCCTGTGTTTACTTTCTGATACAGATGACAATGAAAAGACTGATGAAAAGACAGAGAGAAGAAAAACAGGGCAAGGTAAGGAAATAAAGAAAAAAAAGAGAAAAGGTGATGGAGATGAGAGAGGAAGAGCAGAGGCAGAGCCAACTGCCTGCTGTGCCCAGAAATTGCCTCCATTTAACTAACACAAACATAGCAAAACACACATTTTTACCAAAAATTGTTCTGGTCCTCAAATCTGTTTTAACAAGAAATGTTCCAAAAATGCTGACATTTAGTATTTTACAAATAAAATGTTATCTAAAAAAAAGATTTTTGCTACTGACCACTGACATGGTTTTAAATCTACATTTTCTAAACACTTGGCCTGAAAACACTTGTAGGTCACACATGTACTGTAGGTCAGGATAATCAACATTTTCAAAGTAATTAAAGTAATTTATGATTAATTTGATGAGTAATTTATTTACAGAGTGGCGGTTACAGAATGGCGCCTGAACAGGGACCTGTATATCTGTTGATTTTAATTTTCTCCATGCTTTCCCCACCCACAGAGAACCTTTTAGAGAATTAATTACAACATTACAAGTGATTTGTACATAGATTCTGATAAAGATTGCAAAACCGTTAAACAGAAAAACTTGGTTGCTGTGGAAGTCACATTACTTGAAATGGGAGAAGCTATTGCAAGTTTGATTGAGCATGTGACTACACACTGGAAGAGAAAGATAACAACTGTGTTCAAAAGCTGGCAAAATATGTCACACAACAAGTTTCGCATACTACACCACACAAGAACAGAGTGTGAATGAGTTAAAAAAAATAGATGTGGCTGTGCAAGATCATGATCGATAGATGATATATTGTCTGAAAAATGTGCAGATCGAAAACAAACTGAAAGTTCTGGTTTATCGACTCCTGTATCATCCAGATATGACGGCACTTATTTCATTGCTAAAGGGAACTGCGAAGGACTGTTGGCAAGGAGAGCAAAGAATTATGCATGAACAGAGACAATTTAAGGAGATCTTTGTACCTATTTGTCCTTAGTGAGAATTATGAGAATGTGGCATCACAGGAATCTGTTAGAAAGCAAGGAGCAGAGAAAGCATTAAGAAACTTTGCATTGAAGTACTATGCGCAGTATCTAAGATGGAAACGAAAGATGTCAGAAAAGGATATAGTCCAGGCCATACTTTAAAAATTATAATCCCCATTGAGCAAGTTTGTTACAAAGTACAGTTGGCAATGTGAGCGATTTGGTGAGCACCAAAAATGGATTAAGATTTTGATAAAGCAAAGAGATGTCAAGTCAAGTCTGTGAGCTCCAAGCAAAATATATGCCAGGAAAGAGCTGAGCAAACCACATTCAACACAGTCAACATTCCGATCATATGCTGCAGTAGATGCTGTTCAGCGATGGTCAACACTGGAAGCACATTGACCCTTAGGTGTGAATATCTTTGTCAAAGGGAACTTTATGATCCAAGAGAAGGCCAAGTTTTTATGCTGGCCATGGGAGCATAAAAAGGGATTTGACAGTGATCTGCATCTTGCTGTTCCAATCGCATCTCAGAATTTAAATAGAACGTCTGGTTGCTCTCTGCCTAGCAGCAATTGGTTTGTGTTTGTTCCTCTGCTTAGCATTGCTTGAAGTTTCTTTTTGTCACTACTTTCTTTCGTCATTACTCCTTGGAATCTAAATTGCTAGCTTTTTACTGTTACACACTAGATAATGCAACTCAGCTTGTCTTCTATGTCTTTTTTCTCCTTTTTAAAGCTCATCAAACAACTGTGGTAAGTCATGGCATCTTCTCCTGTTATTGTTACATGCACTGTTTTCCACATGTTTAGTGTAGACTTCTCTGTCAGCGCTGAGGGTTTCACATGTGACAAATGCAGGGAAGTAGTTAGGCTGACGAATAAGATTTGAGAATTAGAGACACGCATCCACAAATTTGCTCAAGGATAGTAAAAGTGTTAGCGCTTTAGAGCAGAATTTGGATACGACTAGGTCCATACATTGTTCGGTTCCGGTTACAGATCCCCCGCAGGAGGGTGTGACTGTGAGACGGCAATGTCAGACATTGTAATATGCTCTGGCCCCTCTCTGCTTATCGTGGTGACGAAATACATGGTAGACTGTCATCACTGAACAGCTGAATGTCTAAGTTGTGTTTGCAGAATAATATAGGCTTTATAGATAATTGGAGAAGCTTTTGGAGTAGACCTGACCTATTAAAAAAAGATGGCCTCCATGCCTTCTGGGGTGGTACTGCTCTTTTAATCTGAATCTAGAAAGCTGGTGTATAGCCATGTTATAAATACAACCAACACTTGACTAACTGGGGCCCAGGTCAGGAAGCAGACAGACAGGCTTAATCAACCTCAGTCTGCTAGCTGTCAGACATTACAGACACAACACAAAATTTACAACAATATAATCACCTAAATACCAGAATATAGAGACTGTGTCTCTCCACCAAACTGGTAAATAGGATTGGTAAAAAAAAAAACCTGTAAACATTTAAATGGCAACTTCAATGTTAAATTTAATAAAAACAAATATTAAATCAAAGTTAATTCAATCTCAAATCAATGTTAAACTAATAAAAATAACACAATACTGACAAACCGTTAATAAGGCTCGGTTGGTAAATATTACACCGCTATCTACAAAAGCGCTTTATGTTAATGATATGACCACAGATCAAAACCTAGATGTTCTCTGCTTGACAGAAACATGGCTTAAACAAGATTGCATAATATTAAATGAGTCTATCCCCTAAAATAACTATTATATGCATGAGCCTGGTCCAAAAGGCAAAGGATTACTGCACTTTATAGGAATATTTTTGACATTTCCCATAGAATTGATTTCAGATACAATTCTTTTTAAATGAATGGTGCTCAATATAACTTCATCTGGTGTAAATGATAAATCAAGTCTGTCATTTCTACTGGCTATGGTATACAGCCCACCAGTTTACCACACTGACTTCATCAAGGAATTTTCTTTCTACTACTTTCTATCAGAAGTAGTATTGACCACAGATCAAGTCCTAATTGTTGTCGATTTTAACATCCATGTGGGTAATGAAAAAGATTGGGTTTGGCTTTTAAAGACATTTAAACTCTGTTGGGGTTTCACAACATGGACCAACTCATTATCGTAATCATACTTTAGATTTAATACTGTCCTATAGTGTAAATGTTGATAAAACGTATGTCCTGCAGCAGAGCAAAGACATTTCAGATCATTATCTGGTGTCCTGTTTAATACATATACCCGTGATTGCAAAATCAGCTCCTTGCTACACTAGAACAATAACTTCTGCCACTAAAAGTTGTTTTAGCAACAATCTGCCTGAACTGTCTCAATTTAGCACAACAGATAACCTTGATAGTGCAACAGAAAACATTAACTCCCTTTTTTCCAACACCTTAGACAAAGTTGCTCCCATACGCTTAAAGAAGATAAAAGACAGCAGCTCAATGCCTTGGTATAACAAGCATACCCACAACCTAAAAAGAGCTGCCTGGAAAATGGAGAGCAATTGGAAACAAACTAAACTAGAGGTATTTCGTATAGCATGGAAGGAGAGTATTTCAAAGTTCATGTAAGGCTCTACTTAAAAAGCTCCAAATCCGCCAACCTTTTAAATCTTTAAGAAGAAAATAAACACAACCCTAGACATTTATTTACTTTACAGTGGCTAAATTAACCAAAAATAAAGCATTAACTGCTTCTGACAGTTGTCAATATCATAGCAGTGATGATTGAGAAAAAAATCATAAACATGCAAATACATGCAACAGATAATGCATCATAATTTGCCCAATGTTGTCATCAACCCTGGATTGATGACAACATACGCTCTTCTGAGGCAGATCTGTAGGAGAGCGGAGTGTAAGTAGAAGAAGGATCGGTTTCAAATTTCCTTTAAGAGATTCATTATTCAAATTTCAGAAGGCAGTCAGAGCAGCGAAATCCAGGTATTTCATGGTAATTGACAAGAATTACCATAGACCTAAAACTCTTTTTACTATTTTAAACGCTGTTGTTAATCCAACTCTTTGCATTTACTTAGATATGTCAAAAACTATGTGTGATGACTTTTTTATTTTTTATTAATAAGATCAGTGATATCAGGTTGGGGATATCTTCACCTGCTTTTGATCCTTCTGTTTCTCCTGTTTGTTCTGTTGAGTTTAGCCAGTTTGAACCTATTTCTTTTATACATCTTCAAGAAATAGTGTGTCAGTTAAAGCCGTCTGGATCCTCCAATAATGCTATTCCATTATATTTCCTGAAACAATTTTTTAATGCAATGGGTCTCTTATGTGTCCCATCTTGTGACCATGATAAATTGATGTTTTGAGACTTGTACTGTACCTGATGTGTTAAAACATGCTACAGTCTTCCTTGCTTAAGAGGAAGAACGTAGATTCTTCTGTTTTAGCCAATTATAGACCCATTTCAAATTTGTCTTTTATTACAAAGATCTTAGAAAAAGAAGTCCTGCAACAACTACAAAGTTTTTTAGAAGAAAATAAGATCTTTGAGGTCTTTCAATCAGGTTTTAGAAAACACCACTCGACTGAAACTGCACTTCTGAAAGTTTTAAATGATATTCTATTAACTGGTGATGCTGGGGATTATGCTGTGCTTGTGCACCTAGACTTAAGCGCTGCTTTTGACACTGTGGACCATGCTATCCTGCTTGCTTGTTTGGACCACTGTGTAGGCATAAAAGGAAGTGCTCTTAAATGGTTTAAATCATATTTCTCCAATCGAAGTTTTAGAGTGGTGAACACTCATCTGAGGTTGCTTCTTTGTCGTGTGGTGTTCCTCAGGGATCCATTTTGGCTCCTATTTTTTTTTCATCGTATATGCTCCCATTGGGTTCTATTTTTAGGAAGTATGGTTTCCATTGCTATGCTGACGACACTCAAATCTATCTGCCCTTAAACAGAGTTCAGTTGGTCTGGAAGCATTAATGTCTTGCCTGTCTGATGTAAAAGCCTGGTTGTCTTTAAATTTTCTTAATTTCAATGAGAGTAAAACAGAAATAATTGTGTTTGGTCCATCCGATTCTCGTAGTACATCTAAAGTAAACCTTGGCGATTTAACCTCTTCTGTGAAGCTTTGGGTAAAAAATCTGGGTGTAATTTTTGATGATGGTTTAAAATTTGACAAACAGATAAATACAGTGGTCAAGTCCTGCTTTTTTCAGCTTCAACTCTTAGCGAAAGTAAAACCTATTCTGTCTGGAAAAAATGTTTAATTTTGAATTCATGCTTTCATTACATCTAGATTAGACTACTGCAACTCACTGTATT
>JAZGTK010019699.1:0-11285 GCA_036877625.1 Ambastaia sidthimunki
AATAACACTTGATCAAATGAAACTTATAGGTGAGTTCAGGTAAATAGTTGTGGATTTAAATAAAATTTACTCTATTGACAATCTTGGAAATTAAAATGTTATTTATTTTCTGTTCACACTGCATTTCAAAAAACAAATGACTTGCATTTCAGAGGTGCACAAATTCATCTTTGATTTATGTTTAGAAAATGCAGCGTCAGGTTGCCAAATAATGCATTTCCAAACACAAAATAAAAAAGTTCATTCCTCAACAAACATCATCAAATCAAAAACTGTGATTTTCATGCATGCTTCTTTATATCTTAAACCTGCTGTTTACAACTAACCAAATTAGACTAGACACATCCCAGCAAAAGCAATGAATAATGCAAAACTATCTGACTGCTAATATTTGTGTATATTAAGCCTTGCCATTACTTAATTATTACTTTGATCTAATGTTAATGTACTCTGATTGTAAGTCTCTGCCTCAGGGGAGTGTGCAGTGTGTATAGGTGATATTTCCCTGTGTATCACACAGATGGGGGGCCACAGGGGAGGTCAGTCTGGGGCCTTTACAGAATTGTGTGAATGATTGCGCACCATGATGGCTCCCCTTGTACAGTTTTGTAGCCTAAATATTTTACAAACTTAATTGGCATTCTCGAGGGAGGGCTGCCAGCTGCCTGCCTGATGGCATGGATGTTTAATTACCAGACAGGCATGGGCGGGCAGACGGTGGAGCTGTCAGGAGAGACGGTTGAGGGTGTTAACAGAGAAGCTATATAGAGCATTCACTCTCATTTACCTGCTCTAAAGGTAAGATTATTTGCTATAGGTGGTAAGGATGTAGGTTAAGAAAGCCAGGATTCTTAACTGTGCATTATCCTGTTAAATTAGAGAAGCTGCCACTGGGACATCAGGTAAAGTTTTGTTCATGTCTGTAGAGAGTAAAAAAAACCTGTATGTTTTATTAAAAAGAGTACCAGATTTCCCAAAATATGGTTGGCACTCATCTTATTTTTACCAGATATCATATGATATATACAATAAGCTCAGAAATGTTCAGATATTTAAAAACACAAGTCTAAAGCTAAAGAATGAAAATAATTTTCTATTAAATAACTACAAAGAACATTGTGTGCAATGGAAAGAAAGCCTGACCATGAACCTTTTTTAGGAACCTTTATTTTAAAAAGTATATATGTATATACATGTTTGTATATGCAGAACGTGACATATATATATATTACAATGTAGTCTTAACAGACTTAAGGTTGGGTGTGTATAACATGACTTATGTATACATAGTTATATATGTGATACACAGAAGAATCTATTGTGGGCATCTTCTACATGTGCTGGCTGTAAATTTAAATCTAGTGCATCTCTGTTGAGGAGACTGAGGTATATATGTATGGGGTGTCCCTACTGGAGACAGGAGAATCTGAATGGTGGGTTGAAACAGCCAGCGGTGTTTGGTCGGCAGGAGATGTTGACTCTGCACATCTCATTACTGGTCCATGTGTCTGCATAGTCAAGTTGGATAATGGGCTGGCAGTGGCGGTACGCCAACAGTAAATGTAAAAGTTACTGGCTGTCAAGGGTAAACAGGGCTCTTTGCCTTCGGGTAAGGTGGAGGCAGCTGAGCAATTTGTAAACATCAGTCAATGAACAAGGGGTCCATATTAATGATGAGATCTCTGTTTTAGACACGGGCAGGAGAGGCTAGCAGCCTTTGGCTTAATGAAGCTTTTCTTCCAATGATAGAAGATATATTCTGTGATGTTGATCTTCCTAAGGGTGTCATCATCAGTCTGGGAAGCATAGACAGAGATGTAGATATAGATAGTGATGTAAATAAATGCCATAATTGATTTACAAGTTCAGTAAAGATGAAAACAATGATTTAAAAAGATCTAAAAAGAGTTGCATTGCTTGGCTGTTTTTTTCTAATTGGCTGCAGACAAAACATGATATTTGAAGATATACTTAGTACATGTTGTCCATTCTTCTAAGTTAGAGTATCAGTCCAATTAATAAATTTAATTAGTGAAATGTTTTGTTTTTAAATTGAATGATCATAGTTTTCTAATGCAATGATATTTATGCATCATGTGTGGATTAGTTGTCCAAATACTTTTTGGAGCCACTTATCTGCCCTGAGCCCAATCAAATCATAAGCTTTTCTGCTACAAATATATAAAGATATAAAGATATTCCCATAAGCTGCAGTCAAACCTGGATGCATTGTAACAGGAAAATCATATAAAACAATAGAGTTGAATGCCATTGTGGCAAAATGTATCTAATACTTGAGTATTCCTTGAATAGATAATTAAATTGTACACTTTAAATTCACAGTTTGTTGTAATACCACTGTAATTAAAGTATAATTACATAGTTATTACACAGTATAATTACATAATTATCTAAAAATGTAAAAACATTATAAACTTTGGTGTTTTATTATTCTCAGTGTTCCATTTAGATTTGTAATACAGCAAAAAAAAGGTGTTATGAATTAAATTTTGGATCTAAGGAGGTTCTATATTCTACCACTATCTAAGACTCGCTGTCAGTGATGATTAGTGCATGTTCCTTATTTCTTTAATTTAAGTGGCTTGTGTGTGGCAGGACTCTGTCAGGACCCTGTGAGCCACAGACTTCTGGAGGCTAATCATGTTTTGGTTACTAATCTTTCCACCAGCCTGTAATATTGAGCCCAAATGGCCATACATGCCACCACTCATAAATTAAGCTACTTATTAATCTTATTAGTGAACAGTCATCCTTACTGCACCTTTCATGTGACTAGAACCCCCTCCCCTCCCAAACAACTAGCCTGTCCTCCGCCTCTCTCCCAGACCAGAGGATCACAGTCAGTCTAATTAGCAAACTCCCTCATTCACTGCCCCTACCCATATCCTCATCTTCAGCTGTCCCGCTCCCATAAGCCTTTGCAACCGGGAACTGCATCTAATACCTCTTTGTTGTATCTCTACCTCTTTCTTTGTCCTCCTCTCCAATGTTTTTTTTTTTTCATCAGACTGGAGAGTTTATATATCTGATGTGATGTGTCCTTTAATTGTCTGTTTAAATTGCTAAGGAGAAAAATGGGGCCGGACTCCAAACCAACAACTCTCATAAACCCACAGGCCATGTCATCACCTGCTTTCTCTGATATCATACATGTCCTTCAGTTTTAACCTGTGTATAAATCACCAACAATCTTTTATTTTGTCATTGGTTGAGTAAAGATGGTCCAGACTTTCCCAGGCTATGTAATTTACTTGCACTTCATTGCTCACAGAACAGTGTGTGTGTGTGTGTGTGTGTGTGTAGACAGGTTCATTTGCTCTCTGTAGAGTCATGCTTAGGTTAGATGAAAGTAGATAAAAGACTTCATGTCTTCACTTCAGCAGGTCAAGCTGAGCAGCACTCATCCGTGAAGAGTCTCTTTTCTTTCTCTCTAAATTGCCCTTTTCAGTTACATTCCTGCTCTGAACATATGTTTCTTCCAATTTTTTTGTTTAATTTGTTGCATCTTCAGGAGCATTTTAAACTGATAGATTGTCAGAAATGCTACTCATCATATAAATCAAAATGAGGGTAGAGAACAGAAATTTCAAATAATGAAATTTGAATAAATTTCATATTCAAAGTTATATGACACATGACAGGATAAAGTTTAAATCCTAAAGGGCTGTTGTTCAGAAAACTGTTCCATTGTGTTCCTAATAGGTTTGTTTGTTTGTATTCATCAGCTCATGTGGTAACATCTAAATGAATGATCAATATCATGACCACATACTGTAATGCTTACAAACTCACTGGCAAACTTTCTCACAATATTACTGTAATTTCAGTAACGCATTACCAAAAGTTCATCATCCTTTAATCAGGATCCCCTCTGAAAAGGAAAATTAGATCATTAGAAAACAGAATTAGAAATATAATTAGAAAACAGCACAAACAAATAGAAAAAACTTAAACAAAAAATGTAGTTTCCAAAAACCTTTTAGAAAACTGGCCCAGTTTACTTCCATTTTTAAATGCCTTAAAACAATTTGGATTTTTGCTTTAAACAAATAAATTTCAAATAATACATTTATTTTTAACATTATGCCACTAAAGCTAAATAGAACAGCTTGTGCTTATTTTTTTACTTTGTGGACCCTTAACCTTGACACTCAGCTACCTGTGTTAAACAACTTCTCAGTCCCTCTGAATTCACTCTACATGCATTTCTCAGAGTAAACAGCACAGAACTCTGAGGCTCCAGAAAAGGGCAACATCAGGCTGTTGTTTGTTCCGGAAAACAAAAGGCCCTTTTCCCGCTATCAAACCGCCATTAGATACGGGGAATTGAGCGCGTGGCTCTCTCAGCGCTCCAAACGCTGGGGTGATAACACTCAGCAAAGGCAGGCCAGCCTGCTAATTGCTCACCGAATATTTATAGACCAGACAATTAGCAACTGCCTTTTATATGCAAACAAACAGCAGAAGCAAGCAACCGAGCGAAGGAGGGAACGAACGAGAGGAAGTAATTAAGATGCTGAAAACGGGACACAGACATGCTGTCTGTTGTACAGTGATTTGTGGCAAACAAACACAATAATTAGCCTGTCATTGTGGGATAATGAAATTGCTGGTGTCTTTCGCTCTTTGCCAAGTGCCATCCAGCACAAGGACGTTTACTCAGTCTCAGCCATATGGCGAGGAGAGGGAGAGTGAGGTTTTGTCTCGGAGAGTTCAAAGGTGACCATGTGTGGCGTGGCTCTCAGGAGAGGTGACGGCGTCTGGTTGGATGAGGTGATTTTTTCGTTCCACTGCAGGATCAGGAAATAGTTTCGAGTGGCTGCATGTTGGCGGGGATGATAACAAACATGCTTCAACTTCTACTTTGTTTGACTGCGATGGAAAATCGAGCACCTATAAATATAATTAAATTTGTGTTGCTTTTGCAGTTTAACATTAACTAATTAGCATTATGTCCTTCCGTTGTAATTGTTTTGTTGCTTTTGGTAGGGCTAGTTTTGAAAAGCAGGTGATTTGTTATGAAAATTGCTAGAGTAAAAAAGCAAAGATGCGTTTAGCTGCAATACAGTAGCACAGGTAAGTCATGAAAGGTTTTGTGATACAGTGATTTTACTGAAGGCAATGTCACAGCTGTCAGAATGTAAGCTGTGATATCCTCACAGGTGTGTTTAGGTTATCTCTCATGTTTACTGAAAAACCTGCAACACATTGACTGTAGCTAAATATAGGAATTGGTTCCAGAGTGATTGGGTGGATTACGTTCTGTTACCGCAGATCCACCACCTTCGAATGAAAATACAAACACTGTCAGCCTGTATCAGTTGTTTAGAAACAGATCTTAGATTACAGCATAAAGCCATGAGAGATCATGCATCACAGCCATTTTACCATAGTACCCCTAACCGCGGTAAAATCACTGTAACTAATATTCTCCGCTTACTGCTTTTATCAAACATGGCAACAGCAACATGATAAAAAACTACAAATGTTCAGCAAATTAGCAACATTTGCTAGATTTCAAATGCAGTTACAGGTGTGCAAATATCATCTTCAGATTTTCTTACATCATGTTTTTTGGAACTAGGAAACTGTCTGTTTTTATAATGCCATTTCTTTTAATAATTAATCTCAATTTCCAAACGCACATATAAGGAATATTTCAATGCCTTCAACATCACAGACCCCTCACACATTCACGCAGCTGTATTTAATCTCGTCCAAATTTCCTGACATCTCATTTCTGGTCTGCTTTGTAGAATTCCTTTTAAAATCACTGTATTGAGCTGAGAGACACACGCAACAGCAATATGAAGAGGAAGGAAACAGGGGACGTGTCACCATTTGATGGAGAGAAAGAAACATTCTCTTATCAGCATGTATATGTGTGTGTGTAAGTGTTTCCTTATCAGCCCCTATGTGGTGCATGAAGGTGTGGGAGATGAGGGGCCACAGGTTCACCAAACCTCCAGTTCTGCTGGGTATGATCATTCCACGAGAGCTGATTTGATATTTGGCTCTGATAGGCCCCATAAGAGTGCTTTTGTTCTGCACCATTGTTACAGGGCTTAAGCCCAAACCCTCTTCATCTTACTGACTGGCTGGGTTAATAATACTGATAAAGTATCACTTTGATAGAATCATCTCTCTTTGCCTGTTCATTCTTTTGCCTGTCTATCATCTCTCTCTCTCTTTCTCTCCGTGTGTGAGTCTCAGCCATGAATACTGTCGTATTTTACCTTATAACTCCTCTTGCCTCTTTCTCCATGGCTAATACCTGTCAGTCAAGAGGGAGGAAGCTAATGAGGGTGTTTATGTTTATGTGGGCTGTTTAGAAGATGCTTTTCCACAGTCATCTGCATCAAACCCTGGATGGTGAGGTTTCATGTGTGCTTTCACCTGTCTGGGAAACAGATGCTACAGTAGGCAAATAAGGGCTTATAAAGCTCTGGAGAAGATTGTGTCACCAGGGGCAGCTGTGGGTGTATTTAAATTTACATTTGACATAAAGGTTTGCATCTGAATTTTGAGGTTACATCATCCCTGTCGCAACAGAGTGAGGTCGTGCAAACAAGAGAACATGTTTTCTAAGTACAAATATGCTGTTTCTCAAGCTAGATAAATAAACTTTAATTTATGTTTGGATAATATTATATCTTCACAAAAGTAACAGGGTTGAAGGTGATGTGTTTAACAGCTTATTATTTAATTTGACATTACAACATTGTACACTAGATTGTGAAACAAACTTTTTACACAAATATTTTTACATATATACTTCATAATAAGTGATAAAAATGGATCTTAACTTGTCCTTAAAAAATTCTTATGGTCAATACGACATTTTCTTCTTCATACAATGTAGTTTATGTAATAAAACAATGTCAACTGAAATCTAAAAAAACCTTCAAATAAACAGAGTGAGAGAATAAACACAAATTGCTAGCTTCCATAAGGACTTTTATTTTTCTGTTAGTAAAATGTATATATTTGCTAATATAGCATAAAAAAAGAAAAGTTGGAAACATGAATGGGGAGAGCATCCAACAAAAATGTTAAATTTTTATATTACAACATAGCTAAAGCTTGTATCAGATATTCATTGTTATAAAATCATTTGTACACATATGTGCATGAGAGATACAAATGGCACCTGTTCTGTAGTGCTTAAAACAAGGACTTAATTTGGAATTGGAGTCGTTCTTCTAGGAAAAACTCTTAAGAAAATTGGGAAAATCTTGGCTGTTGTCAGTGTAATGATTTAGTTTATTTTAATTTAGCCTTCTAATTTCTTTCTCAACACATTTGTTTCTTTCTATTGTTGCTTCTGTTTTATGTTTGTTATGTTTATTATTCTCTTTCAGAAAAGCATTTTTAATCTCAGCAGACTAATCTGATAAAATAAAGGTTTAATTAAAATGCACTCTGCATGCATCTATATCATTTTGTTGTTAGGAATGTTTTGTATAACATACATTATAATGAGATACACTGGCACTGTTTGTACTCCATATTTGTGTGTGTTTTCAAATGACCGTCTTGAAAAAGCCAGACTCTGCAGCAGGGCCTCTCTGACTCTCAGCTTCACCTTGGATATCACAGGAATAAATATAAGCAGTGCAGGGTGCATTGTGGGATTGATGCTGGTGTTTTATTGAGCCCTGGTGTCGGCTGTGTGCTGGCTGTAGGAAAATGCTCAGTCAAAGAGCTTAGAATTCTCAATAAAGTAGCTGCGAGACTGTCTACTTCATTCAAAGGTCTCAGCGCTGCACTGTAAACTGTTATGCGTGATATAACAGTATGTATGCGAGCGTTGCTCTTTGATCGCAGGCACGCACACATGTACACACGGTTAACCTCACTGCTACGGTTGCCTGTTCGTTTGATTTCATATCCCCTCCGTGTGTCGCTTTTTCCCTCGGCCTCTCTCGTTTCCCCCCTTTCCTAATCTCTGCAGGTATTTCTCTCCTCTGCATTATTAGAATGCAGCCAATGCTCTCTATTGATGCATGTCAGAGCTCATTCTTTCATCTCCAACATTTAATTTACCATCCTGTTGTGTGGCTAATCCCGTGTCGTGCCATTTCCTCCACTCCTCAGATTGCTCTCTCAAAGCCCCTTCTTTTGGCCAGATAAAGGGGAAGGTAATCGCCATTGTCAGCCACAGATACACCGCCGTGGCCCTCCCCTCACCGGTTCCCCCACCCGGGTCCAAATGAAAGGGGCTGTGCTGGCCTTCCGCCCCACTAATCACTGGCCTGCCTCTCGCTAAGAGTGGAACCAGCGGCTAGTGCACTTTCATCATGAGAGGGAGGGAAAGAAAGAGAGGGAGTATGAAAGACAGGGAAATCGACAGAGTGACAGAAAGACAGACAGAGAGAGAGAGGGAGAGAGAGAGACCTTACAAAAAAGTACTGTGGCAGTACAGAGTGCACAATTAACTTTTGGCCGCACCTGCCTTTGGTGGGTGAAAGAAGCAAACACTGGCCATTAAACAAGTTTACAATATTTTCTATAGCTGTATTTGTCTTTGTCTTGTTTGTTGTACGCAGCACAAGTCACTGAAAAAATATTTCACATGTGTGGAAACATGGAGTTTGGGTGGACAAAACCTAGGCATTCTAGATAAACGTTAAGTGATTAATATTGAGGAAAGTCATTAGTAAACAGCTGTTTTTTTATAAATAAATGGTCATTTCTATACTTCAGTTTGAAGTATATGATGCTGCTACTGGAAGATAAACAGTTCTATTTATCTGGCAAAAATGTATTTTTACATGCTTTACATTTACCTGGCAAATGTTAATTTTAAACCATGGTAATACAGTAATGGTATCACTACCATAGTACTTTGATATACACCATGATTTTAAATTCTTAATATATTGATTTATCATTTATCATAGTACACAGTACACAGTACTTCCATGTGCTGCTTTCAAGAATGTGATGTGTCCAAAAATTCATGATATGTTTTAGTACTTTTTTGTACTATAAAAGTACTATAGTAAGATTTTCCTAAATAATAATGGTCTGCAGTGGATTGTCATATATTAAATATCAGATGAATCTGTAAATCAGTGAAACTGTGAATTAAGTTTCATCATTAGCTATTAACACTATTACAGCTATTATTTGATTAGCATTTTGATTTCTCATGTACACTCAAGAGAATTGACTGCATTCATAATTTAGCATTTAGGGAATAAGAGACAGTGTGACAAAGTGTTATATTGTATAGTCACGTGCTGCTATGTGTGTGTGTGTGTGTGTGTGTACAGTATGAAGTGCCTTATTGTCTTAACAAAATGGTAACAACATAATACAAAAACATTAACATACATTTTCATTAAAACATTATTAAACTTAACTAAATTGTTAAAAGCTACTAGAAGATACAATCATAACATTGCTATTCAACAACCATACCCATAAGCTATGGGCTCCATGCAGTGATATTACCAGCAAGTTTTGTGTCATCACTGTTACTAAACTGTATTTTAGCATGGCTTTCCCCTATGAAATTGGGGCAAATTCAGTATTGAACAATCAGCATCTCAGACCGGAACTATTTGTGGGAATGACATTGCCCTCTATAGATTCAATTGCCTCTTGACTTGAAATGGACCCAAAAACATCTGTTAACTGGAGGACACAAGTGGGAGTGAAAGGGCACGCTAAACGCAGGGCTCTTCGCTTGTATCAGTCACCTCTTCTAACATGTCTCATTACAGTGTCTGCCTGAGAGTGGGAAATCCTCTTTGACTTAAGTTAAGGGTCTGCTTAATATACAAAGCAAATTAATGGACAACATAGGCTGATGTTGCAGCGGTACTTGGGGACATGGGGGGTGATGATGGTGGTGGGGGAGATGATTGCTTGTGATGTGGCCCTAGCTTAAGGTTGTAATCCCTGGCCAACAGATTCTCTTCGTCTCTTTACCCGCACGGAGGCCCTCGGCCAGCGAATCACTCTGAGCTTAATTAGAGGGAGACAGAGAGAGGGAGAGAGAGAGAGAGAGAGAGAGCAAGAAGTGCATGCGAGAGAGAAATCGGATGGAGGTGTAGCTAATTAAGATCATAGCTAGTGCTGAAATGCTCTAAATTGCAGCTCTGCGGGAGATGAATCCCTGAGGAAAAGGATAGGAGAGAGGATCAAGCAAGACTGGGAATATTTTTTTCCCATATAGTCCAAGATATGGGCCTGGGTCAGGATTAGGTGCTGACTGTGAGTCAGTGAGTGGAGAGGGTGGTATTGCTTGATCATTTTGTTATCTTTCAGTTGTACACTTAATAAGGAGGTGTTGGTCGGATTACGGCAGGTTTCTTCATCTGTGTTTCATTGATACGGTGAATCATGGTTATTATTCGATATAAGAAGGACGAGTAATGGACAGGGTTAAAGCTTTGAAGGCGGTGTGCGTAGATAGGAGAACCGTACAAATGAGTCTGAATCGGGGGGAAGGTGAGAGTTATCTTTATGATGCACAGAAAGAACGCTCTTTGAAAATGTTGTTACAGACAAAACCTCATCATGAAATGTTTGTCATTTTTGTGGTAAATTAATTGTATAAAATGTTACAGTTTCGGTATAATTAGATTAGAATATATGTTCTGTTTTTGGTTGAAGCTGAGGCATAGAGGTTAACATACATTGTTTAAAAGAAGCGTACTCAACGCAAATGCACAAATCCAGATGTGAATACGCTGTTATTATTGAAGTAGTTAGCTGTTAACTTAGCATTAGCTCAGAGAACTATTGCTCTGACATGACAGTAATTAATTAAAGTGAAAATTAAAGAAGACAATTTATGTTAATGACCACTATAACACTCCTGTGTGGCAACTTGGCAATCCATATTAAATTAATTTTAGTCTATGATGTGTCCTGATCACATTCCCTTTCTATTTACTATAAATACATTTCTATTAATTTATTTAAAACTTTAAATATTTAAAACAAAAAATTCCTTTATCACACACACACACACACACACAAAAACAAAAAAAATGTTCAGGTGTCCAACAATTTAAGATATACTAATAAAAACAGAACTCGCTGGCTCTGTGGTTATTTCAGGTACATGCTTAATATAAATTTTTGACCATTTACATATTATAATATTTTGAAGAACCCAGAATCTCATTATGGATTCACATGTTTAAAAGTAATATTATTAATAATAATATTTCTCTAATGCCACACAGTAAAGGGTTTATGCAAGTAAGCTGCTATTGACACAATGAGTGTGTGAGAGGTGAGAGAGC